>JARVZY010011593.1:0-188928 GCA_030686995.1 Artemisia argyi | reverse complement strand
AACTATAACTTGTAATGGTCTTTAGCAATCTTGAATAACTCAAAACTACTAACAATGAAACACTGATATAACCTTGTAAAGTATGCGGAATCTACTAACACAAAGCTAGGAAGAACTTTGAATAATTATATTAAAACCAACTTGAACCTGCTCATCTTACACAGATTCACTAACAATCCCTAACTCTCTAATATCGTATTCTCTAATCTATGAAATCGTAATCATGTACTCTTATATTCATCTTTCGTACATCTAATACCATCCTAAGGCTCCTTTTATAGGCATAAGGAAAACCTTAAGTCGGTTTACAATACTTGAATGACAAGTAAACTATCTCTAACTTATTCTAGAATATTCTAATAATATTACATAACAATCCTTAAACGATATTTCATATCAGTCCTTTATCTTATAAGTACTTTGACCATTCTTCATACACAAGCAGTACTTTGACAATGAGCAGCACTTTGTCACAAGCAGTACTTTGAACATCAGAAGTACTTTGATCTTCATATCCCAAAAATCCTCCCCTAACTTGAATTCTACTTACTTGATTTCAAGTTCTTTTGTAATCTTTTAATCTTTAACATCTTTATCTTCAAGGAAAATTGTATCTTTATCTTTTATCTGACTTGTGTGTCAAAGTACTCTTCATCAGCTTCAAATGATATCTTCAAAGCAACAAATCTTTTCAGCAACTCAGCAATATTTTGACAAGGTGTACATCAAATCTTTAATGTTTCATACTATTCTTATCACTTGCAGGTGTGTAAACTCCTGTGAGAGGTGAATCATTGAAATTTAATGGATATTGATATCTCTTTACTAAAGCCATTAACTCTGGAGTAGCCAATGTTTAGGTTAGAACAACCATGGTACATTGATAACCATATGATTTTTAGCCAATCATCAGCTATCAACGGATTTGTTTAGTCTTTACCAAGAGCCGTTTGCTTTTAGACTAGTTAGTTCTTTTATCACAACCATGGTGAACTAATTACCATATAAATGGATTTTCCACAGCCTTTACTACAAGCCATTTTCTTGTAGGATAGCCAACTCTTCACTTTTATAGATATGGTGTGTTAAAAACCATACAATTTTTAGTAAATTGTCAACTAAAAATGGATTTGATTATCACATCAGAGCGTACCCTCATTATGAGTCAAACTCTTTCTTTTCTGTTAAACATGGTGAGTTGATTACCATTTGCTGTGTAGTACAAGTACTAACACCATGTGTGACTTCTCAAAACCTTTATTGATATCATCTTATGCTTCACAAAGTTTTTTCTTTTAAAACTTAATCAATATCAAAAGACTTTACTGATTTTATGCAGCAAGCAGTACTTTGATAAAGCATTGTTTGTCTTGCAGTACTTTGAATAAAGTACTTTATTCAAAAAATATTTATATAATACAAATCATACCAGTATTTTTGCATTATCATCATCAGAAGTAGTTCACTTTATGAACAATTCAATCACCATTAATGCTACTTCAGTCTCATTCTCAGCTTCCATGCCATGATCCAACATTCTGATCATAAGATCTCTTTCAAGAGGATATCTTTTCTCTGCTAGCATATGGATCATATCTCCATCTTCCATTTCAATTGAGTGTACTCCTGATGATTCAAAGAATCTCCATCTTGTAATTTCCCAATTTTCCTGATCATTCCACATAGCATCACTACTTGTTTCATTCGTCTCGCAAATGGTTATTAAATCACCCAATAAGATTAATCCCACTCATGTTGTCTCAGTATTCTCAAAGTAATCCTTCACTTGTAGATACAAATAGTATAGATCTTCTCTATCTATCTTGTGCAGTATATCCCATAGCATATTGAATATTGTAAAGCTTTCATCTTCTCTATGAAAAATGAGATAATCTCCATCAGATGATTCTACCACAGAAAATGTAGAAATCTTGGACTTCTTCTCCGCATTCTCTGTCTTCTTTGGATTCTCAAAATCCACAACCCTAAGATAATTCCTCAGTTCATCAACAGTATCTGATCTCAGCATCTTGAGCCTCTTTGATAACTGATCATCTTGAGTTGCTCTCTTCCTCTTTAACTTTCTTTTCTCAGCTTGTTCTTTCATTGTATCTTCCAACTTCTTTTCTTTCTCAGAATCCATAGGCACAAAACTATCCAGCTCTCTTTTAATTGACTCTTGAACACTGTCAAATAGTTCTTTCACCTGTGGATATCTTAACCTTTTTAGATTTTTAAATCCTCTGCCTTTTAGAAAACTTATCATAAAATTTCTTTCCTGAGCTTTTGACAGTGGCCTTCTAAGTTTTCATAATAAATTAAAAAGACGTAAAACTATTCAACCCCCCCTTCTAGTTTTCCACAAATAATAATAATAATAATAATAATAATAATAATAATAATAATAATAATAATAATAATAATAATAATAATAATAATAACAACAACAGCGACGACGACGACGACAACAACAACAACAATAATAATAATAAGGGTTTTTTCTAACTTGTGCCGTAAGGGCACAAGTTAATCACAACAAAAGTACACCAAAAGTATATAAGGATCCATATAAAAGCACTCAGCCCCTCATAGCAACCAATATGTTCATGTTAAGGTGCATATTGTGTATGCTATTTTCTTACTCGATGTCATAAAATAATGTACTTTCTAACATGTTTTGTTTAATTATTTACATATATTTTTGGTGGGTTGTGCATAATGAACAACATATAGTTTACTTATGATTAATATACAATTAAGTACATAATAATGATTAACAAATTATGCATGTTGAATTCTCATTTATTTATTTTAGCGTAAGGAATCATTTAGAAGTGAACAGTTCAACTGAAAATCAACTATTTATGTCTACACGTTATAATCAATGACTATCGTCTACCGATGATTCATGTTTATCATCAACCACTGACGTCTTCTCCTCATAGATATCGTCGCATTGCATCCGCATACCGATATATAGTATGAAGGATTAATACGCAAGGAAGTTGTCACAGTTTTTCTTTCAGGTCACAAGAAAATACAAAAAATAAAATTGATATATGGAAAACAAATAACACAAGTTTAGGAATCAAATGCTGGTTTGGAACACCAAGTCCTGTTGCACCACAATATGGGCTATGACAAAAATGTTGGTCCCAAATCTTTGATATGGATTTATTGTGAGATAAGAGAGTGACTTGCGTTGACGTAAGTAAATAGTGTGATCGTGTCCATGAAAGAAAGAAAAAACAATTAAGTAAATAAATTGTTGAAAAGAGATGAACTTAATACTAAAACTTCTTTCAGACATATGACTTTAAAAAACAAGAAGACACTATGGAATTCGTCTTTAAAAAATGAGACATCTTTAAATAGTTATTTCTAAATAATGTGTATAAAACATGAGTTGTTGCTATGTATACAAATATACAATCTCATGCCATCATTTCATATTAGTTTGTGTTTTTAATATAATATTTATAATATCTTTTGTAAATATATCAAGTATATAAGTATTACAATTAATCCAATATAATAATAATAATAATAATAATAATAATAATAATAAGGGTTTTTTCTAAATTGTTCCTTAAAGGCACAAGTTACACACACCAAAAGTACATCAAAAGTTCAGTGGGACCCATATAAAAGTACTCAGTCCCAGATAACAACCAATATGTTCATGTTAAGGTTCCTATTATGTATGCTATTTTCATACTCGATGTCTTAAAATAACTTAGTTTCTAATGTGTTTTGTTTTATTATTTACAAATGTTTTTGATGGGTTGTGCATAATGAACAACATATAGCTAACACATGATTAATATACAATTAAGTACATAATACTGATTAAAAAATTATGCATATTAAATTGTCATTTAATTTTTTTTTTGTGTAAGGATTCATTTAGAAGTGAACAGTACAACGGAAAATCAACTATTTATGTCTACACGTTATAGCCAATGACTACTGATGCGTGCGTTGGGTCATATGCAGTATAGGGGTAATTGCCTATTTCAAGTTTTACATTTATATTTAGCCGACTTATCCTATAACACACACACTAACGGACAGTGTATCCGATCAATATGTATATAGTGGTAAGTAGAGTGTCGATCACTAAAAGTGGAACGAAAACCTTAATTTGTCTATCAGTATTTTAATATCCTAAGTTAGCTTTACAATTTAATCTAACGCAAGGAGGTTTTAGTCTGAGAGACTAGCACATATTTGGTTTTATTAAATAGTAAATTAAACTAATGAGAACGATTTAGCAAATAGCAACACGCACACATATAGATAATAGAGATTATAAGAAGACATGTCCTGATAATTAAGTAGCTTGTCACTTATTTTATTGTTAGTTTTGTATGAAGTGTATTATAATCTTTCTCGTTGGATCGAGTATATCGGCGAGTAAACCCTTAATGATGACTTTTGCCTATCCTACTTATCTAAAGATGTTAGATTAAATAGGCAAGGGACAGATATGGCAGTCCACGAGCTCAGCTAGACACAGAGGTTATCAAAGCGCTAATATAAGTCACCAAAAACATCAACATATAAACTTTAATTAATAGGAAAGCAATATTAAAGGGAGTGTGCGATGTTCCTTAGTCACATATCACAAGCCCATCAATCCTGATGAATTAAAGCTTACAAGTACAATAAAACAAAACTACTTAATGAATTAAATATATGCAGGATCTTCTTACAGCTATAATATCTTTGTTTGGAGTGTGTCTTGTGAAGCTTCTTTGACTGAATTCGTCCCTTACGGTTTTGCACTTGGTACTTCCTCTCTAAAATTCGTCTGTCCTTGGGGTATTTATACTTTCTGTCTGAGGGTAAGATGTGGCGCATTGAATAGAGAGATGCGGCACATTGACTTAACTTCGCGTGGGGTCCAAGATTAATATATTCTGTAATATTCGTACACCGCCTTTAGATGCGGCGTAACTTGGTTCTTGTATGCGGCGCATGTCCTTTAGCATCTTGGATTACATCTGGTGAAGTCTTGATAGTGATACGTCGTATTTCAGAAATATGATGCGGCGTATCTGGAGTAGAACAAGCTTGACCTTCTTCGTTGTCCAAAGTTTCATATGTGGTGCATGCTAGAATTACATGCGGCGCATTCTTCAAAGTTAGGCAATGGTCTTCAAATTCATCTAAGTATGAAATTGCTGCGTATCTGTTGAGAGAGATACGGCGCATCTTTTGGGTTCCGGTAGACTTTTGACATCTTGCTAATTTTGCTCCATATTTCGTCCAAAATCGTTAAGTTTCACCAATTGCTTATTTTTACCTGAGAATTACTAAAGTAAATGATTATGTATCTATTCTCATGAATAATATAATAAAACAAGTAAAATAAATAAGATAAATGATGACAATAAAATGTAATTATTTGAGTTCATCAAATATCCCTCCACTTGAACTTTACTTGTCCCCAAGTAAACTCTAGATTATAAATTAAGAAAATGTATCCTAAAAGGTATTAGGATTAATTTTTATCATTAAGCACATATTTGTTTTATCATAATCACACAAGAAAACACTTAACGAGTTAGAAACAAATGTAAAAATTTTAATTTAAGAACGATATAATCGTCTCATTGTTTAGTTGTGACGAATATTCTACCATAAGCTTGGCAATCATACACATCTCCTCTACTAAAGCTAAGGAATAAAATGTCTAAAGCGGTAAAAAGGGTTTGTGTGGTTTAAGGGTTGAACCTAGCTTCGTTAAAACATCTCCTGCATAAACTTAATAGATTGCTAGCACAAGTCCTTGACGCGTCAACTAACAGATGGTCACTAGTATACTTCATGGATCGCTGGCGCAAGTTCTGGACCTGTCAAATGATGGATGGTCACTAATGTGTTCCTTGGATCGCTGGCGAGTTACTTTCATAAAAGATGGTCACCAAGTTGCACACCAGATCACTGGAACATCATTTAATCAATCTTAAACTCGGATGGTCACCAATTCATACACTAGATCACTGGCGCGTTAGTCAATTAATCTAATACTCGGATGATCACTACCTTATTTACACATTTAATATCCTGACTTGGCCATCATTATATCCAGATACTCGAAAGCTAACAACGAATACCACAATACGGTAGGGTAGGGATAACATTTAGGATATAAGAATGGGTTTAAAATAAAAATAAACAAACAGAAAGATTAAATCCTAGTGTGGTTAATCACTTTCTCAACCATCCCATGAATAAGACTCATATCATTGAATAACTTACGCTTTTGACACTTGTAACTCACGCTTTAAGTAGACACAAGTTATACTCAATAAACTCTTAATCAAAGAATAAACCTTAGTTGGCATTCCCATAACGTCCAACTCCCAATCAATCCATAAATATAATACAACATCAAATAGTGGCGATATCAATCACTTAGTACAAAACTTTACTGTGGAAAACTAGAAGGGGGGTTGAATAGTTTCACGTCTTTTTAATTTGTAATAAAAGATTGTTTGTGTGTTTTCTTAACTTTCAAAAATTTAGATTTGATATTATGTGAACTCAAGTCTTGCACAATGTAAACAACAATATATATGTATGATATAACAAATGTAAGTAAGGAAATAAATGAGAGATGGAAAGATCGAACTGTGAGACAAGAGATTTATAGTGGTTCGGCTACAAGGACACCTTCCTTGCCCTACTCCACTCCCCAAGCACCAAACTCGAGAGTTTTCTTCACTATGTCAACAAGCTCCCTTATGGCAGAGAAAACCTTGCACACCAATATACACACCAAAACTTCGTCACAGCTTGATCACACCTTATATAGAACTACTTCACACCCATCTATCTTCACACCTATCCTACATCACACCTATCTTCTTCACAACTATCTTCTTCAAAACAATCTACTTCCTAACTATCTTCTTCACAACTATCTACTTCCCAACTATCTACTTCACAACAATATTCTTCACAACTATCTACTTCACAACAATCTTCTGAACTATCACTCTATCTACACACAAATCTAATCTATCTTCTACCAAATATTCACAACAAATAACACAAAGAAATATATGTAATGAATGATGCTCTAACAACTTGGATGTGGAGTTCACAACAAGTTGTAATACTTCTTTTCTTGGAGGATAGAAGTATTCTTCTCTTGCACTTGAGAGGTTGATGTTTGGATCACTTTGAAACAAAGATTTATGTATGTATGATCAAAGGATTTAGAGAATAGAAATGGAGATCTAGAACAGAAAGTTTAGGAGTGCAAAAGGTGAGAAAAATCTGTAAAATGAACCAGTATTTATAGGCAAACAATTTACTGTTCTGGAGTGTGGCCGGTCCCCTTAATTAGGGGTCGGCCCCCTTAATCATTAAGGGGGCCGCCTATGAATTAAGGAGGCCGCCCCCTCCAGAACGTTGGGGTTGTTTGTCCTTTTGTGGGGAAAGTTTTTCTTGATTATATTTGCCATTTTTGGTTAAAAATTTGAATTCATATATTTATAATAATTTAAATATATTCTTTTAATTCCAAAAATGATTTTATAAAAGATATAAAATGTTTATGACATTTTATAAAAGTTCTAGTGATTAGAGAAAAATTTCCTTTGATCATAGATTGCAATAAACACTTTGTTTATTCATACTTAAGTGATTTGGATGTAAAGAGATATTTATCGCTAAATACTTGTCTATGTCATAAGTTTTAGATCAATGAGTTTGTTAATACAAATATCGCCTAAAAACGTTATTTATATTTTACGATCTTTGCTAAGTTTTGTTAACGACAAAATGTAAACTTTAGTTTCTAAGTAAAACTTAATTTTAGTTTAAAGACTTGCATAATTAGATATTTGCTACATTTTACATTTCACATAAAACATAACACTTTTTATATTTCTTAAAATAGAAAAATGTTAACATCACATCATACATTTATGGCAAGCTTGTGTGTTTGACTTACCATAACCTCTTACACATTTTTGGAAGCTTTCCAATGTTTATTCAATGTGTTTGACTAGTTTTTAGTTGATGTGACTTTGGCTGGTTTGAATGATTTATTGCAAACCCAACTGAAAGCCAGGCGGAACCCTGGGGGTACACGGGCGGAACCCATCTGAGGGTTCCGCCGTATCCACCAGACCTGCAGAAGGTCTTGCTATAAATACCAAGCCATATGTTTGAATTTTGGCTTATCACTCTACATTAGATTTTTACACACACATACATTCATTCTTTCATCTAACCCTTTAACATTTCATTTCTATGTGAAGTTTCTTTTGTAGCAAAGAAGTTCACAAGTTCATACAAAAGTTACAAGTATTCAACACAACGTTGCAAGAATTGTTAGCTTAGCATCGTGTAGACATTGTGTAGTTTACACTTCATTTGATTGTGTGTTTTCAGTAGTGATCGGTTAGTATTTTAGGCCTTAAAATACAAAGTGTGACGGGAGTTGCTGTACCCTTGTAAAAGAACTAACTGGAGTGGTTGTTCCCTTGTAAAAGAACTCGACATCTAGCTTAGAATCGGTAAACGTGTATAAGCGACGTGTAAGGTTTTCTCCGCCGGTGAAAGGAGCTTGTTGACTAGTGAAAGAAACTCTCGAGTTGGATACTCGGGGCGTGGATGTAGGGCAAGGAAAAAGAGTCCTTGTAGCCGAACCACGATAAATACTCGTGTTGTGGTTTGATCGTTTCTTTCTTTATACTTGCATGTTATATATTGTGCTTGTGTTCATATCTTTGATTAAATGGAAAGTTTCAAAAGATAATCAAACAAGTTTAAAGTTTTTAAATGGTAAACTATTCAACCCCCCTTCTAGTTTTCCACAATTGGCATCAAGAGCTACGTTACTCAAGCATTTAAAATATATTGTTTTTTAAAACTTGAAACGATCGATGGATTTTGAAAATTACAAAGAAGGGCAATCTATGCAAAGACCACCACTTTTTGAAGCAAATGGTTTTATATATTGGAAAAACCGTTTTGAAACTTACGTGAAATCTAAAGATATAGATTTATGGTATATAATCATTGATGGTGATAATATAGCTACAAATAGTAAAGATGATGATCAAAAGAAATTGATTGCTAAAAATAATGAAGCTAAAATGATGCTTTACAATGCTTTGCCTAAGAAAGAACATGAAAGAGTCTTTATGTGTAAAACCGCCAAAGATATTTGGCAATCTTTAATAGTCACTCATCAAGGAAACTCACAAGTTAAGGATAACAAAATTCATCTTCTTGTTCAACAATATGAACAATTTGTTATTCCCAAAGATGAGATAATTGATAGTGCATTTTCTAGGTTTAACACTATTATTACCTCACTTAAAGCACTTGATGAATCTTTTTGTAGCAAGAATTTTGTCAGGAAATTCCTTAGAGCACTCCATCCGAAGTGGACAGCAAAAGTGACAGCAATTGAAGAATCCAAGGATCTTTCAAGCATGTCACTTGACGAGCTAATTGGAAACCTCAAAGTTCATGAAATGGTAATGGAAAAAGATTCGGAAATAGTTAAAGGAAAGAAAGAAAAGGTTAAGTCCATTGCCTTGAAAGCTAGAGTCCAATCAAGTGATGATGAAGAATCTACTTTGGATAGTGATGATGAAGAATATGCCATGGCCGTTAGAGACTTCAAGAAGTTCTTTCGTAGACGAGGGATGTTTGTAAGGCAACCTAAAGATGACAAGAAAACCTTCCGAAAAGATCGTGATGATAGGAAAGGAAATGTTGAAAGGAAATGCTATAGGT
This sequence comes from Artemisia argyi, assembly GCA_030686995.1. NCBI lineage: Eukaryota > Viridiplantae > Streptophyta > Magnoliopsida > Asterales > Asteraceae > Artemisia > Artemisia argyi. The sequence continues at coordinate 179,160 of JARVZY010011593.1, read as the reverse complement.
GTGGAGAGACAAGTCATCTCGTAGGAGAATGTCCAAAACCACCCAAAAGCAAGCCTCAACCAGCTTTCGTGGGTGGTGCTTGGAGTGACTATGAAGGAGATGATGATGAGCCAAAGAATGATGATATTGCTCTCATGGCTCACGACTTAAATGAGGTACTCTCCGACTCATCTTATTCTTCTATTGACGATGACACCTTACAAAAAGAATATAATAAACTTTGTGAATTGAGCTTAAAAATCATAAACAAAAATAAGTTTTTGAAAACTAAAAAGGAGTTTTTAGAAAATGAAGTTTATGAGTTAAAAGAAAAAGCTAAGAGATTAGAAAAGAGTAAAGGTATTGACACATCGTGCAAATCATGTGAAGAGCTTAAACTCGAAGTTGAGAAACTTAAAATTACTCAAGATGATCTAATAAAACAAACCACAAAGTTTAAGAAGTTCGATAAGAGCATTTTTTGTGAGGATGAAATTATGAAACTTCAAAAGTCACCATTTGATAAAACAGGACTAGGTTTCATGAAACTAGAAACTTCAAAGAGTCAAACGAAAAAAGAAAAGAAAGCACAAGAAACAAACAAAACTACTACAGCAGCCCGCGGAACAGACAGAACCCAAATTAGGGTTCCGCCCGTTGAACCCAAAGGTTCCGCCAGGTCTGCAGCAGTAGTAACATCCTCCACATCGGATCGTTCAAAATTTGTTAAAGTCGCATATAAAAATGGAACAAAACCTGCCTTTAAAATTGGAGTAGGACTTAGTAAAAACGAATTTAGAGCTCGAACTCCTCAACCAAGACCTAAGACTCAATTTCCCAAACGCCCATTTCCAAAGAGTAACTACAACACACGACCAAACTACGAACATGTTTGGAACCAAAACACTCCTGGACATTACCAAACTCCAAATTATATGTCATGGAACCCTTATGTTCTATTTTCATATTTGGATCAAGTTAATGGTATGCTTAACCAAAATGGACCCATGAGAAATTGGGGACCAAATGTTTGAGTGTTTTTCGTAAAATAGGTTTGCCTCAAAGTATGTTTGGAACCGGATGAATGGATTAAAGATAGCGGTTGTTAAAGGCACATGACGGGTAACAAAAGCCTCTTCTAAACTTATCACAAATGTGATGGAGGTAAGGAATTTTGGAAGTTCCTACTGATGAAGTTCTACTTACAGGATTCTGCTGAAGCTATAGATGGTTTCTGCTGACATTGTGTTCCTGCTGAAGACTTATTTCTACGGATATTATGAATCCGTATCTTTAGTATTTGTTTGTTAGTATATGCATGAGCTATATTAGGTAGTGATATGCATTGATTTTATATTAATTGTCAAATTAGGGTTCCTTGTCTATAACAATCAAAGGTTATCAAGGTTGTCGGTTTGTGGGTTTGTTAAAGGTCACATGGTTGCTGCTGATTGTACGAGAATCAAAGAAACTAAAATCGTTTATTGATTATTTTATTTGGTTGTGGGGTCGATGAGTATCTGTTATAAAATCATTATCATGATCAAGTGTGGGGCTAAGGTTCAAATATATATCTAATTGACTTGCTGATGCTGGTTATTGTCCTTGGTGGTTATTTGGTTCCTCCTGATTCTGTACTTCGTTCCTGCTGATTTCACTTGTTTCTCTTGATCATTAGTATAATGGCAGAAGCATTTACATTCATGGGTGTCATTCCTAAAGTACATAATTGCCCTTGTGATTGTGATTGTGATAGTAAATATAATGAGCTTAAGAAAGAGTTTGATAAATTAGAAACTCTTTATAATAATTGCTATATTAATGACCAAGCTAAAGGAGAGGCACTTAAAACCTTAGAAAATCAAAAGGTTTGATTTCAAATGAATCAACTTGCTTACGAGGAAAAGATAAGTTTGATAAGGAAGTGGTTAGACATAAACAATAGTTAATTTCAGGTGATAAGTTAGCTAGCTTTCTATATGGTAGTCAATCTGTAAAATCCTAGATAGGTCTAGGTTTTAAAAAATATGTTGGTGTAGAAGCAATCAATGATAGGTCTAAATCTACACCAGCAGGATTAGAAAATTATGTAAAAGAAGGAGAATTGCATGCTGTACCTGGACCAATTAGAGTAGAACATATGCCCACCACCACTACCACAGACTTTGATGGATCACACCATTTATATGGAAAAAAGTCAAGTGACTTGCCAGACCCTGATTGTAAAACAAAGGACTCTATCTCTTGTTCTAATAGTGACAAGTCCTCAGATCTTAAGTCCACTGACTATGCCTCATGTGATTCAAGTGAAAAGTCAGACACACCTAAGACAGATGACTTATCATCAAGAGTAGCTACTAATGACTCCAATTCTAAGACAACTTCTTTTGATACTTTTGTGTGTAATAAGAGCAATCCCATTAAGTATAACTCTTTAAAAAAGAAATCTTGTTTTGTGTGTGGTAGTAAGTCTCATCTTATTAAAGACTGTCATTATAGTGAGAAAAGAATGGGTATGTGTGCTGACCAAAAGAGACCTAGACCAATAGGAACACAATGTCAGCAGAAACCATCTATAGCTTCAGCAGAATCCTGTCAGTAGAACTTCATCAGTAGGAACTTCCAAAATTCCTTACAATCTAGGATTGTGGGTTTGTTTCTATAATCCTATATTGGGCTTAAACAAATACTAATGATTCGGATTCATAATATCCGTAGAAATAAGTCTTCAGCAGGAACACAATGTCAGTAGAAACCATCTATAGCTTTAGCAGAATCCTGTCAGTAGAACTTCATCAGTAGGAACTTCCAAAATTCCTTACAATATATTATTAACAAATTTCTTTCTAAGCTGGCTTTCTAAAATACCACACATAATAATACTATTACTACTAATCATACTTTTAACTTCATCTTGTCTCAGGGAATCACACATCCCCTTAACATTCCATGAAGCAATATTCATAATTAAACAATAGATGAATTAGATGCAATTTCACCTTGCATCTGAGAAATGTTGCTACCCACCACATTTGAGACTATGTCCTGTTGCATGAAGCTAGCATTATTATGAGACTCCTTAGCCACTTCATCATTCATGCTTTCAACAATCCCCTCTGCAAAATGCTTTTCAATCATACCATCTACTTTCTGACCAACAAGGCTCTCAAATTGCTGAATCATTTCTTCTGTCCAAGTGTTTCTAACCATATCAGTTAGTACTAAGTTGGACAGGAAAAATAACTCAACCTCAGCCTTTTGTCTCTGCTTAACCCAACCATCAATAATACTAAGTTCAGCCCTGTAACATTCATTGTATGCTTTCATATAACCTTGATTTTGAGACACACCAGACTCCTTCATAATTTCTTTACATAAATCATCAGCCTTCAACTTAGCATTCACTGCAATATTAGTGTGCCCATAACTGATATCTTTTTGTAATTTAGTAATCCTCCATTTTAAACCCTCCACCATCTTATTATTTGCTTTAGCATTACACTTATCCTCATGATACTTTTTTAGATCCTTAGACCACCTGATTTTCTCATTCTCAGCTATTTGCATTCCTAAATCACAAGCTAGATCAATCTTCTTCCTCATTTGAACCCATTCATCACTTCCAACTTCCACTTCATTCTTATTCTCCCTAGCTAACACATCAAAACTATTCTTTGTGTTAATAACATTCTGATTTTTAGTCTTATTTTCCAAAACCACCTTAGAAGTTGAGATCCTTTTCGCTTTATTATTACTATCCAAAATTAGTCCCTCATCAACCTTTTTCCCAATATTTTCCACAGGCATATTCCTCATGTTATTCCCCTCTTTAACATTTCTCTAATACATACCACCTCTACCCATAGAACCACCTCTTCCCATATAACCACCTCTACCCATCATACCACCACTACCCCTGTTACTCATTCCTCCCCTATTCACATAATACCCATTATTCTGTTGCCCATTTTCTCTACTAGTACTAGTCCCATTATTAGTAAACTTTTTCACTTCCTGCCACTTCCTTTCTTCTATCTCACTATTATTAACATTCACATTAGAAGTCTCCACTTCCTTAACCTTATCAGCTCTATCATCCTTAGAAACTTCTCCTTTGTTGCATACATTATACTCATGACCAAACACCTTGCAATGAGCACAATGTGGAGGTTTCCAAGCATATTCAACCCTTAAATTCATAGATTTCCATAAACTATTATAACAAACTTCCACACAATCCACCAACTCTTTATCATCATCAACTTCAATAAGTACCCTAGCAAAACTAGCCTTACCATAAGCTCTGTCACACATAGAAGTTGTTATTCTGTCCATGATTATTGGATTTCCCACCCTACTAGCAATCCTACTAATACCCTGCACATTCCAAGCTTCAAGAGGAACATTCATTAATTTCACCCAAATTGGAACTTTAGAAGGCTCAGGCCTTTCCATACACAACCCTGCTTGCCACTTTTGAACAAAGAAAGGTTTACCATCAACAATCCAAGGACCATTCTCTAGAACAAACTCCATACCCTCCACAGACCTAAACTTAAGAAATAACAATCCACATTCATTAGTAATGATCTCTGCTAACTGATGTGCTCTCCACATTCTTCTTAAATGACCTGATATATCATTATAGTTCATTTTAAGACCAAAAAAATACCCTACCAAAGTCAGATCCCATTTCTTACTACCTTCTTCAATAATTGGATACATATCCACCACTTCTCTCCCCTGCTCATTCACTCTAACTGGAACCTTAGTTAACTTATTATTTCCATACCCAGTAAACCCTTTAAACGCAGAGGCAAATGATACATTCTTTTTCACATGATCATCAGCCATAACTGTATCTTGACTCTTACCCCCAATTTCTGCAACATTCTTACTACCCCCACTCATCACAGTTTCACTTAAACTAGGCCATGAGTTAACATTCTTACCCCTATTCCCATCCTTACCAACATTGTTCTCATTATTAGTAACTTTAACATGACTTGGATTCAATACTGGATTATTCCCAAAAGCCACAGGCATATCATTACTAGTATTGTTTTCCATTTTTTCACTAGCACTACCCACATTAGAACCTGTCACAACTCGTAAATTCTGGTCTTTTCCCGAACTTTCACATTTACTATTCATCATTTACTATTCATCGATCACTATTCATCATTTTTTAGGTCAGTTTGATATTCTGAGAAGCGTTTTAAAATTTTACTATTCATAAAACACTATTCACCTCCGGAGAAATTTGTCATTTATACGTGAGTTGCGTCATTTTTGTACACGTACGGTTATCTACCTAATAAACGTTATCCTATAAACTATTACTATGAATAATCGATCCGATAATCCCAACTATGGTCCTAACATATTTTTATACTCATAATAATAATATAAAAATTATATTATTAATTTACCCGGTGTTTTCAAAACAACTGTTAAGTTTTCCGGTCGAAGCTTACAACTCCGTCGGTTTGCGATATTTTAACCCGATCATTATTTTAACTTCTGATTCTCATCAGGAATATTATTTTACAATTTTTACAACTTCATTATATTTTATTTTATCTCGTTAAAATTTATTTTTAGTTAACTCGGTACCCGGTATCCCCTAAAACTATTAATATACACATAATATTACCTAAAACACACCAACTATCTTACAAGCTCCTCATTTTTCTTCCTCTTCCTACCAAATGCAGCCCCCCCCCCCCTTCTTGTTTTCCTTAAATTATGGATCTAGTTCCCTACCTATTATATATATATCAAACATTGTATACTTATCTTCATTTCACCAAATATCAACTAGCTACTTTATTCTCTTTTCTCTCTTTCTCTCTTTTGGTTCACGACACAAGAAGAAGAGAAGCAAGATCCATCATTATTCCAAGATCAAGTGTTAATCTAGTTCCTTTTGTTGTCCTTGCTTGAGTTTTGAAATAAAAACTCAAGGTTTCTTAGGTTTTACTCATCCAAGCTCTATAATCTTTCTAGGTAAGTTGTCAAACTCTTGTTCATAATTTCTTCATGTTATTTTTATGGTCATATGATTTCCATTCAAGATCTACATGCATATGTTAGTTATACCACTCATTTATATATATATATATATAACTTTTGATCCCTAGAAATAGATTATAGTTAGATCCACTTGATTTATGATGTTTAGGAACCCATGACACCCTAAGAAGGTGTATGGTAAGATTAGACTAGATTTGTGGTGATTGAAAGTGGTTTGGTTGAAGTTGAAACAAGTTTGAAACTAGGAAAATGATTTTTGAAACTATATAAATACCTACTGTCCTTATTTTGAAAACGTGGGAAACTCAGTAACTCAGGGGATATTTTTGAACAAAGATTTAGAAAATACTTTCAAAAACGAAGCTGTGGGCGAAAGAACGGATTAAAACGAGTTAATAACGAAGGAGATATGATTTTCCGAATTTAACGACGAAAACTATTTTCTGAAAAACTGCATGCTGTTTGAGAGTTTTCGACGGGCAAATAGAGGCGTTAAACGTAACCTATTGGAGCCGAACTATCGAAAATATATTAGTATATACTAAAACGAATCCGTGGATATAAAGAACGAGTAAAATGAGCTTAAAACGACCAAGTTATACATGTTTTAAAATCGTCAAAACTATATATATATATAGTCACTACTAGAAAATAATATAACTACGTACTAAATAATATATTTTCTAGATTTCTTATTCAAGGAGTTTATTTTTTTATTTAACGAAATACGTACGACTCAAGGTTTATTTATGCAACTACTAGACGATATCTTAAGGTTTTCAAAACGAGGAATATAACACTAACGTTTTTATATACGATATATTACGACAAGTTTTTATTATTCTAGTTGGACTTATTTTCTTAAGTATGGAAAATACTTTACTTTGACTATAACTAGTATTTCCAAGTTACGAGTGGTATAGGTATCATGTGCATGCATATTCTCTTCATCCTTTGATGATCTAAGTAGATCACTATCATTCATATTAGGTTGCGGTTAGAGATCGAACCTCATTTCTGTGTATCCAGTTTGTCATCGTAGCTATCGCACCAGGTGAGTCATAGCCCCACTTTTACTCTTTATACTTGTTTTAACTCTTTGGGGGAGATACATGCTCAACTACTTGCTTACTAGTATAAATACTCAAAACATACTTTCTTGATACTCAAAACATTTATACTTGATTGTTTTATACTTGATTGTTTTATACTTGATTGTTTTATACTTGATTGTTATATACTTGATTTCATACATACGTGATTGTGTTATACTTAACTGCGTTATACTAAACTTTGATTGTGTATTCTTGAGCAACTGAGACTTCCAATGGCCCCAGATTAAGTTGCTGGACACAACCATTGAGACATACATACATACTTCCAATGGCCCCAGATTAAGTTGCTGGACACAACCATTGAGACTTCCAATGGCCCCAGATTAAGTTGCTGGACACAACCATTGAGATATACATACAAACGTGAGGTCTTCGGAGATGAAGTATAGACTCACGACTAATTGCTTAACTGTTGTGATGAACTTATACATGTTTTACTCATACTATATATATATTAGCAGTGGGTTGTGAACACACAGGTTACAAGTCTTTTATGGCGGGACTTGTAACTGAGTGGATTTACGATGCCTTTGCTGTGTGACCATTTTTCTATAAACTTTATTTGTTAAACAAACTCTATGAACTCACCAACCTCGTGTTGACACTTTAGCATGTATTTTCAGGTTTTAACCTATAGCACGCTACAGGAGGTTTTGGCAGGGCATGGCATGGTCATAGAAGACTCTGATTATTTATATGGGGACCGTTTTAAACTATTTTAAGGGCCTACTTCCGCACTACTTTTAACGATGTAAATTCAATATTTTTGATTTAACTATTTTATTCTAACTGATTGAAATGAAAACCATTGTTGAACTAGTGTTGTAATACCAATTGAGTTACACCCCAGCTACACGTATGCTTCCGCTGGACCCGATTTTGGGGGTGTGACAGATTGGTATCAGAGCTTCGGCTATAGCGAACTAAGTGTTTTTAAAACCTAGACTATAGCTACTTTTACGAAAAACTTAACCCTATGACCGTCACGTGCCTGCCTGCCAAGCTATAGCCTCATTGTGGTTTGTTGCTGACTTAGGTGATGAGATTTGTGTCTCATTATCTTGTATATTATATTCACTTATTCTAGTTGATTACTATCATTGTCTTTCATATAAGCATGTTCACGTATCATATATGTCACCCTGTTATGTTTCTCCTTGCATAGTTTCATCATTTGACCTCGAGTTTGGTCACCTGCCTTAGTCTTTCCGAACGTCTTGGTATTTGTGAAGGACATAGTATTAGTATAACTGAGCTGAGTATTTCAAAATTCATGGAACCTCGGTGGAATATAGACTAGTCACCTATATTCAACCCGGGATAGTGGGACATAGGCTGACTACCTATATCCGACTCAGAAATGAACTTTGCAACACTGAGAATGGTTATAATAAAATTATGTCTGGATTGAATCTTCTACTCAATTTCCAAATGTTACATTTATGTATGTGCATACCCTCGTTGTCAGAACGCTTATACTTTTCATCACTACGTAAACCGCCGCCTGAAAGCACGTCAACTGGTCATTTCATCTCATGAATTTTCACCTTTATAACACTTCAGAGACCTACGTTAACTGAACTTCGGGACGAAGTTCCCTTAAGGGGTAGAGACTGTCACAACTCGTAAATTCTGGTCTTTTCCCGAACTTTCACATTTACTATTCATCATTTACTATTCATCGATCACTATTCATCATTTTACTATTCATCATTTTTTAGGTCAGTTTGATATTCTGAGAAGCGTTTTAAAATTTTACTATTCATAAAACACTATTCACCTCCGGAGAAATTTGTCAATTATACGTGAGTTGCGTCATTTTTGTACACGTACGGTTATCTACCTAATAAACGTTATCCTATAAACTATTACTATGAATAATCGATCCGATAATCCCAACTATGGTCGTAACATATTTTTATACTCATAATAATAATATAAAAATTATATTATTAATTTACCCGGTGTTTTCAAAACAACTGTTAAGTTTTCCGGTCGAAGCTTATAACTCCGTCGGTTTGCGATATTTTAACCCGATCATTATTTTAACTTCCGATTCTCATCAGGAATATTATTTTACAATTTTTACAACTTCATTATATTTTATTTTATCTCGTTAAAATTTATTTTTAGTTAACTCGGTACCCGGTATCCCCTAAAACTATTAATATACACATAATATTACCTAAAACACACCAACTATCTTACAAGCTCCTCATTTTTCTTCCTATTCCTACCAAATGAAGCCCCCCCCCCCCCTTCTTGTTTTCCTTAAATTATGGATCTAGTTCCCTACCTATTATATATATATCAAACATTGTATACTTATCTTCATTTCACCAAATATCAACTAGCTACTTTATTCTCTTTTCTCTCTTTCTCTCTTTTGGTTCACGGCACAACAAGAAGAGAAGCAAGATCCATCATTATTCCAAGATCAAGTGTTAATCTAGTTCCTTTTGTTGTCCTTGCTTGAGTTTTGAAATAAAAACTCAAGGTTTCTTAGGTTTTACTCATCCAAGCTCTATAATCTTTCTAGGTAAGTTGTCAAACTCTTGTTCATAATTTCTTCATGTTATTTTTATGGTTATATGATTTCCATTCAAGATCTACATGCATATGTTAGTTATACCACTCATTTATATATATATATAACTTTTGATCCCTAGAAATAGATTATAGTTAGATCCACTTGATTTATGATGTTTAGGAACCCATGACACCCTAAGAAGGTGTATGGTAAGATTAGACTAGATTTGTGGTGATTGAAAGTGGTTTGGTTGAAGTTGAAACAAGTTTGAAACTAGGAAAATGATTTTTGAAACTATATAAATACCTACTGTCCTTATTTTGAAAACGTGGGAAACTCAGTAACTCAGGGGATATTTTTGAACAAAGATTTAGAAAATACTTTCAAAAACGAAGCTGTGGGCGAAAGAACGGATTAAAACGAGTTAATAACGAAGGAGATATGATTTTCCGAATTTAACGACGAAAACTATTTTCTGAAAAACTGCATGCTGTTTGAGAGTTTTTGACGGGCAAATAGAGGCGTTAAACGTAACCTATTGGAGCCGAACTATCGAAAATATATTAGTATATACTAAAACGAATCCGTGGATATAAAGAACGAGTAAAATGAGCTTAAAACGACCAAGTTATACATGTTTTAAAATCGTCAAAACTATATATATATATAGTCACTACTAGAAAATAATATAACTACGTACTAAATAATATATTTTCTAGATTTCTTATTCAAGGAGTTTATTTTTTTATTTAACGAAATACGTACGACTCAAGGTTTATTTATGCAACTACTAGACGATATCTTAAGGTTTTCAAAACGAGGAATATAACACTAACGTTTTTATATACGATATATTACGACAAGTTTTTATTATTCTAGTTGGACTTATTTTCTTAAGTATGGAAAATACTTTACTTTGACTATAACTAGTATTTCCAAGTTACGAGTGGTATAGGTATCATGTGCATGCATATTCTCTTCATCCTTTGATGATCTAAGTAGATCACTATCATTCATATTAGGTTGCGGTTAGAGATCGAACCTCATTTCTGTGTATCCACTTTGTCATCGTAGCTATCGCACCAGGTGAGTCATAGCCCCACTTTTACTCTTTATACTTGTTTTAACTCTTTGGGGGAGATACATGCTCAACTACTTGCTTACTAGTATAAATACTCAAAACATACTTTCTTGATACTCAAAACATTTATACTTGATTGTTTTATACTTGATTGTTATATACTTGATTTCATACATACGTGATTGTGTTATACTTAACTGCGTTATACTAAACTGTGATTGTGTATTCTTGAGCAACTGAGACTTCCAATGGGCCCAGATTAAGTTGCTGGACACAACCATTGAGACATACATACATACTTCCAATGGCCCCAGATTAAGTTGCTGGACACAACCATTGAGACTTCCAATGGCCCCAAATTAAGTTGCTGGACACAACCATTGAGACATACATACAAACGTGAGGTCTTCGGAGATGAAGTATAGACTCACGACTAATTGCTTAACTGTTGTGATGAACTTATACATGTTTTACTCATACTATATATATATTAGCAGTGGGTTGTGAACACACAGGTTACAAGTCTTTTATGGCGGGACTTGTAACTGAGTGGATTTACGATGCCTTTGCTGTGTGACCATTTTTCTATAAACTTTATTTGTTAAACAAACTCTATGAACTCACCAACCTCGTGTTGACACTTTAGCATGTATTTTCAGGTTTTAACCTATGGCACGCTACAGGAGGTTTTGGCAGGGCATGGCATGGTCATAGAAGACTCTGATTATTTATATGGGGACCGTTTTAAACTATTTTAAGGGCCTACTTCCGCACTACTTTTAACGATGTAAATTCAATATTTTTGATTTAACTATTTTATTCTAAATGATTGAAATGAAAACCATTTTTGAACTAGTGTTGTAATACCAATTGAGTTACACCCCAGCTACACGTATGCTTCCGCTGGACCCGATTTTGGGGGTGTGACAGAACCATTCTCTGATAACATGCTTACATTATCACTACCATTACCTACACTTTCACTAACCTTGTTAACCACAGCAGAGACAAAAGACTTACCCTGAGTTTTAGCCTCACTGTTTAACATACCTTCACTAGCAGGCATACCCTGAGTACTAGTATCCATAACAGACTCATAATCCCCATCACTAACCTCAACTTCATCCTCTTTTGATTCCATATTCTCAGCTTCGACACCTTCAAATTCCACACTATCCATTTCCTTAGCCAATCCCTTATTCTTATTACTATTCTTCTTAGAGCTTTTCTTCACACCTAGTAAAACCCTAGAACCACAACCACTATTCTTCATAGCTTGCTTGTTATCAATACCCGAGTGTCTAGTATTTCTTTTGGAATGAACAAATTCATTAGCTCCAGGATGAGGTGGGATAGGGTTAGGGTTTAATGGATCTGGGTTTGGGGGGTGAGGATTTAAAACTGACATGATTAATGAATTAATCAAACAGAAAACATCATAGAATAAGATTCAGGAGAGAAAGGTGAGATGAACAGTGTACGGAAAGAGTATAACGGTTTTATGAGATGAAATAAATGAGAAGATCCAATAAATGAAAATAAAAGATTATTATATGAGAAGATAGATCATGAACAGTAGAACATGAATCTAAAAACAAAAATAAAATTCAAAGGTTGGATTAAAAAAGGATGATGAATTACTTAATAAAATGTGAAGAAACTTAGAGAGAGAAAGTAGCACACATCTTGCCCTACCATCCAAAAAAATACATCATAGGGAATTGGCATTCCCCTTACACTTGAACTTTTACATACCTTACAATCAACTATTCTAATGACTCAAATTAAGATAATCAAGACACTTGGAGTACTTTTAAAATTAACGCACATATGGGGGTAATAATTGATATTCTTCCCCATTACTCCATAACACAAGTACTTTATCCATGAGTCCCAATCGTCCCAAAACAATATGTACAAGATATGACTCGACTTAGCAACCATGTAATCAATTAGATAATTAACTAAGGGTTTAAACATGTAACAATAATGCACTAAATATGAGTGCATACAAGGAAGGCTAAGGCGATTTGGTTGCACATTTGGGGTGGGTTGTTAACAAATTCTTCCTTTAAGTTAAATGCTTAAAGTTAGAAACAAAAAAGATAGGCTCGAAGGGGTGTACTAGGGGTTTCGTGTACTAAAAATGAGTACAACGCAAAGGTGTGGGAAAATTAATTGACTTCGCTAGTCAAGTAATATGACTTAAATGGCCAATTAATTATGATACGGGTTTACACAAGGGTGACCCTAATGCCTCTTATCATGTAGTAAATCCTAACTACACGAATGTAGTCTCACTAGCGGTCTCGGGATGCATCACTAACGCAAGTTCCAGAATCTAAATACTACCGATACGCTCATAAGCACTAATAATGAATGCTTTTCCTATCAAATCTAAAGGCGAACCTCACATATTTGGGTGGAAATTGTTTTTAAGTGGTACGGTTTTGTGCTAGTCATACAACTCATATCCATGAGACGCTTGTTAAGGCTAAAGTTTCACTCCTAAATATTGTAAAAAAAATTTAATTTGGCGCTAAAATTGTCCTAGCAAGTATTTCTCTTAGTTTTATTACACACCTACTATCAAACAGGAAAACTCAAGTACAATTGTATTCTCTAAGGTATCATCATTTACCCTCCCCTTACACTTAGGCTGAACATTGTCCCCAATGTTCAATAAAAAGATGTAAAAGTAAATAAGGTAAAAGAATGAAAACAAATACTCCCCTGATTCGTTCGGTGTGGATAGTGTGTCAACAAGTATAGATCTTCTTCCAAGAAAATGAATTTTGAAAGCTTCCCTCCAGAAATATAAATCATCCTCTTGTCCAATGTAACCTGTTAAACCTGAGAAAACAATCAAGGCAAACCTCGCGTAAAATCGGCGGCAATCTATATATACTAAAGATCCTAGAAAACAAATTAAGATATAATGCTTGTGGAATGAATGTTTGCAGATTTCCTTGAGTTTATAAAACTAAAGAATCAACAAAAACTTTAAGACTCTGGTATAAACAAAACTCGCAATTTTTTTCAGAATTTTAGTACCTGACGACGTCAGGTTTTTACTCCTGATCCGTCAGAATGCTCCTGCAAAAATCTTATGTTAAGTTTCCGGAAAATTTCTGGAATAACTTATGCCTTACTTCCTGGAAAATCCTGCAAAACATCATTATTACTCGATACAAGCATTTGACTCTAACAATTACAAATATACATGTTCATTTAATATTGTTGTGCTTCATGTCAAATTTCGTTCTTATAAACAAATTTGGGTTTCCCTTACACTTATCTTTTGCAAAATACCTTTATATGTAGTTAAGACGAAGTTAAAAACAAAATAAAGCATTTTCACAATTTATTTTGAATCATGATCCACAAACAATAAAAATAAAACACGCATACAGAAACAAATAAAATCAAACAAACAAACAATCAAACAAATAAATAAAGAGGGGCTTGGGTTGCCTCCCAAGAAGCGCTTGTTTTTGTTCGAGTCACGAGCCTGACTCTACCCTTATTTAACGAAAATCAGAGAGGTTTTCCCTACACTTAGGATTAAGTGCGGGAGCGATACACACCATCTCATTGGAAGTATGCCTCATGAGGAAAGAGTGGTGAATGAATTATATGCTCAAACGGGTATGCTCCTTTTATCAAAACCTCACCTAGTTCAATTGGGTCAATGGGTGAGTTGAAGTTTTCTCCTAAAAAGGGATCATCTTCTATCAATTTCGAGAAACTCCTAGTTGGGAATCCATCTTGACCTAATAAACATGGTTTAAACCTATAATGTTTCTTATGATCAATCATGAATGGGTGATGTAAGTATGTAAGGTCATGTTTCACTCCTATATTGGCTTCCATTCCACATGGTTTAGAGTCTACTACCTTCATCGTAAAACTACTCGTACTATATGGTTTGATGGGTGGATCGGGACCTATTTCAATTCCTAAATTTTCATCCAAGGATGGAAGATTAGGCAATGGTTTTGGTTGAGGCTCCGACTCATCAAAACTAGGAACTTCCATAGAACTAAAAGAAAGGTTATGATTACAAGTATTCAAACCTATTTCTTCTAGTTGTGTTTGGTCCAAAGGCTCTACCTCTATTGGGGTTCCTATAGTCTCTTCTACTTCTTTCGGGTAAGTCACGTGCGGTGTGTGTGCCTCAAATGATGGTAGGACTTGTGGGGTACTTTGTGAGCTTATGTTATTTACTTCATCATTCCTTGTGTCAAGATCACCTATATCCTCAACATGTGTTTTATTATAATCTAACCCTAACATTTTCCCAAGTATCTCAAGTGCTTCTCTAGGCATCTCAACTTCTATATCCGAATTATAAGGATCATCCTCAATATTCTGACTGCTATATTCAAATTGCCCAAAAGATTCATCATGTGTTTCTTGAGACTCATCATCATCGATCATAAAACCTAGGTCATTTTTATCAATGTGATCATGTTCGGCTAAATACTCTATCACATCAAGGTCACCTATGTGTTCATCCTGTATTATGGTAGTGCCTAACCATGACATGCAGCTAGGTGGCTCATACGAAACTATCTTAGGTGAAGGCTCATATGGTGCATAGGTTTCACTAAGTAAGGCATTTTGAGGGGTTGATGGAGCTCCTAAGGTGAATTCTTTAAAAGTCTTATGCACTTGGCCTCTTTTCTCAAGGTACTCAATAAAATCAATATAAGATCCTGTCCTCCTCATTTCATTCCTCCATCTTGGTATATCCAAACTGGTGTAATTATATTTTTTCTGGTAAAACTCTAGTGTCGGACTTGGTGGATTCACGTTCTCCATAATGGTGAACGGAAGAGTCAATGGAAAGGTTTTTACGAACAAAGACACAAAGAAACGATAGACTACGAGAAAGCTAATAAAAAGAAAAATAAAATCTCACTCGATAGGAATCTAATGAGGAGACCTAATAAAATAAATTCCAACCTAAGCAATAACTATTCCCCGGGCTGCGGCGCCAAAAACTTGATACGGGGGATTGTGCCCTCGCAACAGGTTTTACCTCTCAAGGGATCTCGAGAAGCTTGCAATCCCCGCCAGGCAGGGTACCTGATCGTTGTAGTATAGTATAGTGACAAGTACCGAGGGATTGATCGTTAAACTCAGGAATAGTGTTCGCTAGGATTAGAAAGCCTACTAAACTAGGTCTAGAGGTGAGGGATGATTCTTTTTGTATTTCTTATATTTTATGAAAGCAAGTAAAATCTCGGGTTTTGAAGGAGTGGGCGGAATTAGTTGCTAGTCAAATAACCCAAATAACTAAAGATGCAATCTAAATAAAATAAAAATAAATGAAAATAAACTAATGTGATTATGTGGTGGAAATAATAATAAGAAAAGATGTGTTTACTTAGATTTCATTACTCCCTAGGTATCTTTTACCGGTTGAATAGCTTATTACAATTGCATGGATGACGGGTTATATTCCTTAATACTAGTCGTAGGGCCGTGTACAATATTCCCTAACTCTATCATGGACCGTTAATTTCTAGTACTAAGCGGGAGTGAGTGAATAGATCTATTGAGGGTGACGCCTCCATTCGCGTTGGGTTGCTCCAACGGGACGAATGCATTTCATGTCTTATCGAATTGAGTGCCTGGTAAACACTCTGTTGGGGCCATTACTATGTCTAGCTTCGGGGTCATGAGCTTAAGGGACAATGTAGCACTTTTGACATTCTTGTCGGTTTACTTTATACTTGTGGCTATTGTACATACGATGTAACTTATAAACCTATGATTATTCACCAACTTTATGTTGACCGTTTTTTGCAATGTATTTCTCAGGTTATTAAGGTAGCTCATGTTGCATACATTTGGACCTTCATGGAGTCGCGGAGTCGACGCGTCTCACCTTATATTTTCTGCACTTATGAAACGTTTGATCTTGTTGAACTTATTTTATCTAAATTAGCAACATCTTTTGGGACCTAAGCTTTGTAAACTCTGAATGTTTTAATGATCAAACGCTGTATTTTCCAAACGACACTTTAGGTCGTTCAATATAACAGTAACTATGGTGCTATGACAGTCACCCCCAGGTATTCCATTCCGCTGCCATTCAGGTAAATTGGGGGTGTGACAGATTGGTACCAGAGCTAAGGTTATAGCGAACTAGGATGTATCTTGGACCCTAGACTATAACCACACCATCATAGCATCTCATCATTTCATCATAGGTGCATATTCATTATACATGTTGTTTCATGCACACACTGTGCGAGCTATTTATACCCATACTCATATATATATATATATATATATATATATATATATATATATATATATATATATATATATATATATATATATATATATATATATATATATATATATATATATATATGATTATATTGACCTGGTTCACAAGTGACATGTCTTCATATACTCACCCTATTAACCTTTTATCGGATTCCGACATTGAAAATGCCTTGTCATCTTCCACTACCATTATACCACCAGTTACACGTGTACCACCATTAGCACTATTGAATTGTCAAAGGAGCAAGGTTTTCCTATCATTCATCCTATACATAGAATGCCTTTTGGTAGAATATTCAGACTTAATTTATAATGGACTTATTTGGATGCTTATTGCAAGGGAGATAGTATGTTTTCTTTCCTCCACTAGTAGGACGCTTACTACTCAGGTACTACCACCACCGTCAGTTACTTATTTCACTATTGGTCGTCCCATAGTGCGTACTTCAACTTTACCTCTTAGATGTCGCGAGATAGCGCGAAAGAGGGTAGTATTCTATTTACTATTATCACCATTATCTCCTAACTTATCACTAGGATTTCATCGTCACCAATGTTATTCTCATCCTTTAGAATACCACCATTGTCATTACCCTTTTCCATTTCCACTTTCCATGAATTAGATAACACCTTGTGGATAATACCAAGATTACGGTCTCAACAGGAACATCCACAGGTTCCTCAAGAAGGGCTTAGAATCTACACTATCTAGGACTTGATCGATGCACAACTTCAGACACCACTTCAGGACTATCTCGACCTTATGATGCCATAAACCTGATTTCACTTAGAAGGACTACAAGAAATCTTTAGACTAGACCTATATCTTTACTAGCTTTTACTATTATCCTAGCCACGGGAAGTGTGACATAGTTAAAGAAACTTGTAGTATTTTGATTGTTGTACAAACGGAATCATCAAGTATTAACTCTGCTATAGGGGAATGGTTGTGCTATCTATGATATTGGTCCATATAGACCGAAACTTTCATGTATTATATTCATGTGTTATGAATAGGATGATTTTATTTCCTATAGATTCTCATGGACTCTTATGATTTGATGGAAATAGATTTAAGCAAACCACTCTAAGCATGACGCAAGCTGCTATTGGACAATCCATTGCCAGGAACGTAACTACCGCCCTCACCAAGGAACTTACTCACGCGGAATTTATGGGTTGTAATCCCTCCTCCTTTAGCGGAAATATAGACACAAAGGAATTTCTTAAATGGTTCGAAGAATTAGAAACAATATTTCAATGTGGCGACTGCCGTAAGGAAGACAAAGTTAAGTTCGCCACTTGCACTTTTCAGGAGCATGCCCAGAAATGGTGGACTAAGTATGTCCAGGCCGTAGGAGTTGATGCTGCTTACTCACACTCTTGGGAGAAACTAAAAAGGATGATGAGTTTGAAGTTTTGTGTGAAAAGCGAATTACAAGCAATTGAACAGGAAACACTAAACCTTACCATGGTAGGAGATGATGTTGTCAAGTATACTGCTTATTTTTATGATTTTGCTCGACTAGGCTCTACAATGGATGAACCGGAAAGCAAGAAACTTGAAAGGTACATCGGAGGACTTTCTCCTGAAATTCGTATGTTCGTAAACTCATTGGAACCCGATACCATGCCTACAGCTATCGGAATGGCGATCGAAGCAAAGAAACATATAGCCCGCACCAAGACATCAGGAAACAATAGTGATAATAAAAGGAAGTGGAACAACAACCGAGGTGAGAATGCCACACAAGGACCACGCAAGAGACAGGGAGTTGCTAAATCCTATGCTGCAGGTCTAAATGAAAAGAATGATTACCTTGGTATTTTACCTAAGTGTGAAAAGTGTCAACATCATCATAACTCAGGCCGTTGCCCGGAACCATGTGGAAACTGTAAGAAGGTTACCCAAAAAACCAGGGATTGCATGTTTCCAATTGTGGGTGATAATCAGAAACCATCAATTACATGTTTTGGCTGTGGTGTAGTGGGACACTTCAAGAGTGAATGCCCAGAGTTGGGAAACCAGAATTGGAAGAAGAAGTTTATGTTTTAATTATGTAAACCATAGTTTGAGCCCTCTAGGGTTGTACTTTCTTTTGGTACCTTCCATAAGTACGTCGGTGTAACCTAGTTATATTAAGCACTTTCCTATTTAATGTAATGACTATCTTTTGTTCCCTCTATGATAACCATAACTTTCGTTACTCCGTTTTCTATCCCAATCGTTCAATCTTTAATCGTTTCGTAACAATATACCATTGTCTTATTAGGGATTAAGCCGATTTCGTATTTGACAGATTAGTAGATTATTACCATTCCATAGGATTTACCCATGTATCCAATAAACCATTCAACGAATTTTACTTCAAGCTATTTTACTACCCTATGGGGAAATTGTTTTACCGAATTTCTAAAATAAGCCGTTTTGTTACCATACTATAAACTGATTTTTCCGATATTACGCCAAATATTTACTATTATTACGCGAAACAATTTTTATATTACTTTGAAAGGAAATAATTAGAATACCATTTTTAATAACAATGCGTTGAACACCATCTAAAGCTTTTGAGAAAAATAATATTATTTTGACTAAATCAAGCATCGCATCATTAGTCCTCAACTATACATAGCCTGATCACCTATGTATAATTCAGGAAGGATAATGCTATGAAGAAAATAATTATATTTTTGGGATTGTTAATAACAATCTTCATTCGAAAGCGTTGTAAACAAATAAACTCTTTTATAAATGTCTTTTTCTGACAAACTCTCCCTGGATACTTACCCCACCTGCCACCCACTTAGCCATTAAGTTGGATTTTCCATTAACTTCTTTAGGAGAGACTTTCCATATCAACTAAAAGTAGGATTCCTCGATACCAGAAAAGCAACGGAAGGATTACGGAACTATAATATCTAGACTAAGAAAACTTGTAACTCAACAACAATCCTAAAATACCACGAGACCATCCGAATTACCATCTCTGACCTAGTTGTCCAATTTTATTATTAAAAGGTACTAGTTAGACTGAGCTATAGACTCCCTTAAGACATTGTGTTCTCAAGAAATTTTAGATAACCTCACCTATACATCGAAAGAAACATCAGACTCAGGAATATCTCCCCAGCTACATGTGAAGACAATACTGAAATTCATCGACAAAGTATCAATTGAAACCCTCATATTGCCAACATGATGACAATTACAACGATAAACCATCTCAAGACTTAAGTTGGTTGATTACCTAGGCTTGTAGTTTTGCCTGATAACCACTAATAGGCATCATCCAATATCAGGAACCGAACATTAGATATCTATGCATTTATGCGAGCATTTCCTAGCCTACCATCTTATCCTTGTTAGTATTTTCACTTTAAGTAAAGTCGAATTAAAAATTTGTGTTTATACAAATCACATATCTCGTAGAAAATAATTTTGAATTGCCTATTTTGAATAAATACGATCCTTTTTAGTCAATATTTACTTAAACCATTATAAAATGAGAAATGTTTAAACATCAAACTTTGGTAAACAGTTCTATTCACAACATGTTTGAAAACCGCGTCACATTTCCTAACTATTGAATTTTGAGTCATCAAGAAAGATATTATTTAGTAAACCATTTGCTCCATTTCTAAATTCGTTTATTCAGAAAAAGATTCCGACCCAAAAACTCAAAAATCACGAGATAAATTTTGGAAAACAATCACCATAATACCTCGCTTATGCATTTAGGGCTTTGTGATTTGACAATAAGGAATATTAGAATATGTGATGAAGGAAATTAGGAGGAACACCATAGAACGATTACAAACGTCAGTAATGGAGACCAAGCACATTAGGCAAAGAAAGGCATATGTCTTAGCATCCGTTAGACCAAAAGACAAGGAATCAAAACTGCTACCCATATTCTATCTCATTCAGATGACGCCAAGTTCGAAAGACAGAACGTTGAGGAATTAGTCACAAGAATTATGGTAACTATTTCAATTGTTCCTGATAAAGGTGATCGAATCACCTCAGACTTCTAACAATCATTTCAAGATTTCCTTCGGAATCCCATTTAGATGTAAACACCGCCTATCATCCTCAGACCAATGGTCAGATTGAGAAGACAATTCAAACATAGGAAAGATATGCTCAGAGAGTGAGCAATTGACTCTAGAAATGGTTGGACTAACCATTTATCATAAATCAGATTCAGTTACAACCATAGTTATCGCGCGATCGTAGAGACTACACCATTTGAGGCACTTTATGGTCGAAGTACCAATTACCCATTTACAGACCGAAATCGGAAAGTTAAATTCACTAGTCTAGAACTAAACTATGGAACAACAAAGGGAATTTCACAAGTCAAGAACCATTTTCAAGTAACGAGAAACTGGTAGAAGTTAGGTTGGTGTATGACGCACATTATGCGGATTGGGTACCCCTGAACAGTAAACCATCTAGATTCAAGTGGGAGAATGAGCTAAGTTAACGGCTTTGCCTTGGAGAGGCATGATACAATTTTGGTAACACAAGAGATTGAACCTCTAGTATTTTGGACCATTTAAGATTCATTTTAGAATCGACCAGCTGGCATATAAGATTTGAGTTCTGGCAGAGTTCAGCAACATATATTACCCATATTACATTATGAACCTGAAGAAGCACTGATCATCTATTGACGAACCAAACTCGGAAAAAGCCAAACTCACTATTCCTATAGACATTCATGAAATAACCAGAAATTTCCTACAAGTCAAGAATCAATTACAAATTCTATAAGTTGTAAACCATTAAAACTTCAAATTGGTAGCCAGATCATGATTGAAAGTTCTGCCTAGGGAAGGCATGGTATTATTCGGAAAAATTTGGAAGGTTAAAACTGATATACACTGGACCATGTAATAATTCAGACAGAGTAGGCCTAATGGCCGTCAGACTTGAGCCTTGATTAGAGAACAGCCGGATTACGCAATCATGTTTCACGTTTTTCTAGTCTCAAGAAACGACTTTCAGATTAGTCACTCATAATCCCATTTGGAAATGAATCCAACCCAAGGACAAACGTAAACCTGGTAAGAGAACCAATGGAAATCATGGACTGTTAGGTCGAATGGTTGAAGCAGAGTCGAATTCCTATCGTGGAAGTTCGCTGGAATTCTCAAATATTATCATCTTTTCACCAATACCACTTCAGAGACCAACCAAAACTGAACTTCGGGACGAAGTTCCTGTTAGAGGGGAAGACTGTCACAACTCGTAATTTCCAGTCATTTTCCAAACCTCGACAATTTACTATTCACAAGTTACTATTCATCATTTACTATTCATCGATCACTATTCATCATTTTTGAGGTCAATTCGACATTCTGAGAAGCGTTCATAAATTTTACTATTCACTTGACACTATTCATTTCCGGAAGAAATGACACTATTCACGTGCATTACTCATGTCATCATAAACTTAGATTACGGGTATTCAAATCGCGTAACCGTATTGGTTCAAGAGCGAATTCATACATTATCATTTGGGACATCTCATATAGACTAGAAGTAGTCTACGTATCATCATTATGTCACTTGCATACTATTCCACTCGTAGGATAATTAAATTAATACTTTTGGTATAATTAACGATTTACGTAGGTTTATTTTAAATAAACACTAATACGCGAACTATAAATGAGAATAACACTTCTGACACTCCCGACTATGATCCCAATATATTTTTATATTCATTTTTATAATATAAAAATTATAATATTAATTTACCCGGTATTTTGGAAATTTATTTATTTCGTATCGTACGCCTAATTTAATTACGACGGTTTTCATAGAAATTAAACGACGATTAACCAAGCACTCAGTATTTATACCAAACATATTTTTATAATTTTTATAACTTTATTATGTCCCGGTTAACTCCGTTAAAATTTATTTTTAGTTAACCCGGTACCCGGTACACCTTAAAACTACAAATACTACACAATCTTACCACTAACTCCCTAAATAATCACCCAACATTTCCCCCCTTTCCCTCCTTTCATAACCGCCCCCCCCCCCCTCCTAACCTCCTCATGCCTAACCTCACCAACTTACATTAATGCTAGTCAAATCTTGTCCAAGAAGCCTAAACAAATATCTACTTTTCTTATCTCATTTTCACTTAAACCATTTCAAGTAAACTAACAAGCTCATTCTCTCTATTCTCTCTAACTCACTCACAGCAAGAACAAGAGGAGGGGCAAGACCAATATTTTTTTTCCAAGATCAAGTATATTATTTAGTGTATTTTGTATTCCTTTTTGGGTTTTGAAAGATAAACTCAAGGTTTACTTAGGTTTTCATCATCTAATCACACCATCTTTCTAAGTAAGTTTACAAAACTATATTTTTCTTACAAGAACTCATGCATATATTAACTTATACCACTCCATTTTTGTATATATTTAACTTTTAAGCCCTAAAAAGTGAATATAGTTAGATCCTTGTTAGATCCACTTGGTTTGTGATGTTTAGGAACCCATGACACCCTAAGAAAGTGTATGGTAGGATTAGACTAGTTTTGTGGTGATTAAAAGTGGTTTGATTGAAGATGGAACTAGTTTAGATCCTTGGAAATGGTTTTTGAAACTACATATTTACCTACTGTCCCTATTTTTATTTCGTGGGAAAATCAGTAGATGGTGGTAAATTTTTGACTAAAGATTTAGAAAATACTTTTAAAAACGAAACTTTAGGCGAAAGAACGGATTAAAACGAGCTTATAACGAAGGAGATATGATTTTTGCAAATTTAACGACGAAAACTATTTTTATAAAAAAAAACTGCATGCTGTTTGGCAGTTTTCGACGGACAAATAGAGGTGTTAAAAGTAACCTAGTGAAGCCGAGTTATCAAAAATATATTAATACATACTAAAACGAATCCGTGGACATAAAGAACGAGTAAAATGAGCTTAAAACGACCAGGTTATGTACGTTTTAACATCGTCAAAACTATATATATATATATATATATATATATATATATTCACTACTAGAAAATAATAACTTACGTACTAAATGGTATATTTTCTAGAAATATTACTAAGGACTATATTCTTAACAAAATACGTGTGACCCTAAAGAATATTTATACGACTTTACGACGTTATTTTAAGGTTTTAGAGACGGAGAATACAACGCTAACCTTTTTGTACGATATATACTACGAAAAGATTTATAACTCCAATTGGACTTATTTTTCCTAAGTATGGAATGTATTTTATTTGACAATAATTAGTATTTCCAAGTCACGAGTGGTATAGGTGTCATGTGCATGTGCATTCATTACATCACGGCATGATCTAAATTAGATCACGATTATTCATTTAGGTTGCGGCTAGTGTTCGCGCCTCATTGTCCCGACTACTTTACCATCATTGTACCATCTTTGTACCATCATTACGAGGTGAGTTCTCATAGCCCCGTTTTAATTACTTATTTGATTTCGAATCCCACGGGGGAGAATACATTGCACCAATTATTTTTGTACATGCCCAAGTATTAAATTCCATACATTGCTTAAGTTGCCTAATTACCATGTCTTGACAAGTCCCCATTTATTATCATGGACCGTTAATTTCTAGTACTAAGCGGGAGTGAGTGAATAGATCTATTGAGGGTGACGCCTCCATTCGCGTTGGGTTGCTCCAACGGGACGAATGCATTTCATGTCTTATCGAATTGAGTGCCTGGTAAACACTCTGTTGGGGCCATTACTATGTCTAGCTTCAGGGTCATGAGCTTAAGGGACAATGTAGCACTTTTGACATTCTTGTCGGTTTACTTTATACTTGTGGCTATTGTACATACGATTTAACTTATAAACCTATGATTATTCACCAACTTTATGTTGACCGTTTTTCGCAATGTATTTCTCAGGTTATTAAGGTAGCTCATGTTGCATACATTTGGACCTTCATGGAGTCGCGGAGTCGACGCGTCTCACCTTATATTTTCTGCACTTATGAAACGTTTGATCTTGTTGAACTTATTTTATCTAAATTAGCAACATCTTTTGGGACCTAAGCTTTGTAAACTCTGAATGTTTTAATGATCAAACGCTGTATTTTCCAAACGACACTTTAGGTCGTTCAATATAACAGTAACTATGGTGCTATGACAGTCACCCCCAGGTATTCCATTCCGCTGCCATTCAGGTAAATTGGGGGTGTGACACAACTTGTCTTTGAAACTGACAGGACCTTCATTGACTAGCAGTACCTTCTTACCCAGAAGGTACTGTTAGTGTATCTTCAACTTCAACAAAAACAAAAGAGGCAGGCTTAACTTCATCTAGCAGACTCTTTAACTTTGAGCATTTTATTCCCAACAATCCTCCCCTAAACTTGTTATTCCATATTAAAATAACCAAGTTTCATGTGAATAAAATTCATACCTTGAGGATATGAGGGAACTCTTCCAAAAACCTTTTCATCTATTCTTCCTTAAGCTTTCATACTGAACAAATATGCTTTCCTTCAATCTTTTGACTGCATCAGTTTCTTATTCACAGAAAAGCTTATTGGAGATCATGACTGATAACACTTCATAACTCAAATGATACTCCTTCTCTTCCAGCATAAAAAGTTCTATTCCACTCTGAGTGGAAAGATGATGAATATGGCTCAAGCTGAAGTATTCCCATGAAACAGATAAATCATAATAAGGAAATTTCCAGAGTGTATCAGAAGGATTTGTATCATATAATCTGCTGAATTCCACCCATAGCTCTTGCTCCTTTGCATCAGGATTATCCTTTGTTTTCAGCTTCTCTTGAACTAAGACCCACAACTCATCTAGATCCATTCTGCTACAAGCTCTAAGCAGCTTTTCAAAGTTCTTGAATATTTCAATCTTATCACCTACTCTTGTTATCTTCCATGCTTTACCAAATCTGTCATGGTAGATTTCCCACTCTATGATTGGATGTCTTGCTTGTAAGGGCTCAGCAAAAACAACTTTTGGAACAGGAGGAAAGATTGCTTTTTCTGCTTGATCCTTCTGATCATCTCTTCTTCTTTTGGAAGGCCTTTCTTTTGAATCCTTGAGGAATCTGGTTTTGTTTCTTCTGTAAGCCTCTAAGTATAGAAGCTTCAATTCATCAAAGGATTTGCTTTTGAGTTGATGATCCTTCATGTTTACTTCTCTTTTCAGATATAGCTTGAAGAAATGCTTTTTATCCATCTCAGAATGAGGCATTTTAAACCCTTTCTTCTTATTCTTCTGGATCTGCTGATAGACATCATCCAATGCTTCTTGATTGTATTTCTTAGTGATGAAATCATTGAGCTTGATTGTCATTTCTTCTGAGCTAAGAGACTCATCACACACAAGAGTATAAGCTTCACCCCTAACAATTGGATCAATGGAAATGATATATTGCAGTTGAGCATCAAATTTTTCTTGTAATTTTCTTGTCTCTTCTTCAGCCCTCATAACCTCTTCTTCATCAAGCTGTTTTGATAGCTTATCATCTATTTCCATTCTTACTTGTTCTTTCTTCTTAAGCTTTTTAGGCTCTGGTTCATCATCAAACACAATTTTATTGCCCTTGTCTTTTGATGTTGATTCTTGACTTGGAGCAGCAGATTGTTCATCTGAAACAAGTAACCTCCCCTGAGATTGTGATCCCATTTTTCTTTTGTAGACCTTTTTAGCAGAACCTTTTAAGTCCATAGCCAATAGCCTCTGAATCCCAGCAGGCTCTTGCTATGCTTCAGCAGCCTCTTTTGAACTAGCAGGACCTTTCTCTGCACTAGCAGGCTCTTCATCAAACACTTGAGTTCCTTCATGATGTTGAAACTGAAACTCTTCTTCACTTTTAGAACTACCCATCCTCCCCTTTTTGGAAGAGAGCCCCAATCCTTCTGCATCTGAACTTGATGAACTAGAAGCAACCATCTGAGAAGACTTTTTACCCTTCAACATTTTCACCTTTAACTCCAATTTCTCAACTCTCTTAATTAGCTGGGTGTTAATCTCTGTAAAGTGTTTGTTTTGATTTTCAAGAGTAGTTTGCAAGAGCTGCACTTGCTCCTTTAGTTCCTTTACAGTCTGAGCATCTACACTTTGATGTCGAGGAGAGTGAGGTGGTGAGGAATGATGTGATAATGATGGTGTTGTTGCAAATTGTATTTGTGATGATTGGTGAGATGGGGATGGTACTGGTGATGGTGGTGTCATTGATGGTACTGGTGATGGGATTGGTGCTGAATGATCAGATGATGTTGATGGTTCTTCAGTATGTTGTGGTAACATTTCCTCAAAAAGTGGTACTTCTTCTCCATGAAAACCAATTTTCATATTTGAAAACACCTTGTGGGTAAGTTTTGGAGTTTTAAAAGGTTTGTTTGGGGGAAGTAACAAATGTTTGGATTTGTTGATGAGGCACTGAATAAACCTTGGGTACATCAAAAACTTTGTTTCACTATCCACATTTTTAACCAATCCTTCAAAAATATATTTTGAAAAGTTGAACTTTTTGTTTGTTGCCAAGCAAATGAGAGCTGCAGCCATGTTACCACTAAATTGCTCCCATGAGGTTTTCTTTTGGCTTAAACAATGAAGGATGGTATGGATAAAAAATCTCCATCGAGGGGTAAAACCCTTTTTAAGAAATGTGAGCTTAGTAGAAGTCACATTATACCCCATTTTTGTCAAATTTTCAAAAAATTTAGTATCAGGCAGTTGACTAATACCATCTGAATCATCAAAATGAAGATGTCTTCTAATGGATGATTCGGTAAAAGTCAGGGTTCTGCCATCCACTTTGGCCCTTATCTCTTGAATCCCATTTCTAAGATTTTTAACTTTTGCCGTTTGCCAAAATTGTTAAATTTGAGATTTATAAATAATGGGATTCGCAAGTAAAGCAAACCTGATATAGGAATTGTTTAGAAAGTCCACTGCTTGATGAAAAGATTGATTTTCCTCATACTTTTCCAAAAATGCTAACTGGTTGTGCCTTTTGACAAATTTTAGATGAGCCATGGTGAAAAACTTTGATAATGATGGTGGGATTTAATTGTTGTACTGGAAGAAGATGAAAGGTTAGAGTGAATTGTGATAAGGATTGATTAAAGAAAATTACTTTTGACCGACAATTTAAGATATAGATAAGTAAGAGATGAGGCAGTGAAAAAGATCTTTAATTTTAATAATCATATCCTTAATTCGAGGAAAACATGAAAAATTCACACAAATACCCTTAAAAAACAATGGCTATAATTTTAACTGACAGACTCAACGGTTATGTAGCAGTACCATTTTACTCTACCAGTACTAAAATTTGAACTACCAGTACCTTTTTGAAAATAACTTGGCAGTCTCTTTTAAATTTTAGTGAAAATCCCTTATAGTTTTTAGCAAACTATCAGCTATCAACGGATTTGAGAAGTCTTTACCAAGAGCCGTTCGCTTTGGACTAGTTAACTTATTTACTGTGAAGTATGATTAGTTAATTACCATATAGTTTTAGGTAAACTATCAACCATCAACGGATTTGAGGAGTCTTTACCAATAGTCATTTGCTTTTGGACTAGCCAGCTCTTAAGTTTGTAAAACTTGGTGAACTGATTACCATCTCCTCATCCTGAACTTTGTTTATCATTCTTGATTAACCTGAAATTTGTTAGTTGTTGACCAAAGAACAGAGTGCAAAGCACTTTTTTGTATAGCATTGTCAACATTTTAAGCATCAAGATAAAAAAAAAATAGAGCAAACTTTATACTAGCAGTACCATTATGAACTGACAGTACCTTATGACTAACTAGCAGTACCATGTTTAAATGCTAGAACTTGTTATTTTATTTACAAAAACACATGTTTTTCAATGGTTTATTATCCCAATACCTGCTACCAGGTATTTAAATCTACCTAAATCAAAAGCTTTGGTGAGAAGGTCTGCAAAATTCTTTTCAGGATCAATTTTGACAACTTGTATTAACCTTTTCTCATTGCAATCTCTTATGAAATGGTGTCTGATTTCAATGTGTTTTGTTTTTGAATGTTGAACTGGATTTTTAATGATACAAATAGTACTGCTATTGTCAATGTAAATAATGGTGTTAAGAAAATTGTACCCATAGTCAAGCAATTGATTTTGGATCCAAAGAACTTGGCCACAACAACTTGCACTTGCAACATATTCTACTTCAGTTGTAGAATTGGCCACCATTGTTTGCTTCTTGCATTGCCATGATATGAGTCTGCATCCAAGAAATTGACATCCACCAGTTGTGGATTTTCTGTCTAGGGTTGCACCAGCATAGTCACTATCTGAATAAGCTACCAAATCAAAAGGTGATTCCCTTGGATACCATAGACCCAACCTAGGTTGTCCCTTGAGGTATCTAAAGATCCTTTTGACTGCTGTGAGATGAGAAACTTTTGGATTTACTTGAAACCTTGCACATACACACACTGAGAACATGATATCTGGTCTTGATGATGTAAGGTACATCAAGGACCCAATCATTGATCTGTAATTGTGCACATCAACATCTTCACCCTCAACATCTTTGAGTAACCCCTTTTCTTGATCCATTGGTGTACTTGCCACCTTTGAATCTGCAAACCCAAATTTCCTTAGGATCTCTGCCACATACTTATCTTGGCTGATAAATATGCCTTCATTTGATAGTTTCACTTGGAGACCCAGAAAGAAAGTAAGTTCCCCCATGGAACTCATTTCAAACTTATTTTGCATAAGTTTTTCAAACTCCACACACAACTCCTGGTTTGTGGATCCAAAGATAATGTCATCAACATAGATTTGCACCAGCAAGATGTCTTTCTTGGTTCTTTTGATGAACAAAGTTGGATCAATCTTGCCTCTTTGAAATCCATTTTCCAATAAATAGAAAGCCAATGTTTCATACCATGCCCTAGGAGCTTGGTGTAGACCATAAAGAGCCTTGGTAACCTTGTACACCTTGTCTGGATATTCTGCATCAATGAAGCCTGGAGGTTGAGAAACATACACCTCTTCTTCAATAGTACCATATAAGAAGGCACTTTTGACATCCATTTGGTAAATAGTGAAGCCTATGAAAGAAGCATAGGCCAAGAATAGCCTAATTGCTTCAAGTCTTGCAACAGGGGCAAAAACTTCTTCATAATCCACTCCTTCTTCTTGAGTATACCCTTGGGCCACCAATCTTGCTTTGTTTTTTTTTATCACAATTCCCCTTTCATCTTTCTTATTCCTGAATACCTATTTGGTTCCAATTGCCCTGTAACCTTTGGGCAAATCAACCAGTATCCAAACCTTCTGAAGTTTGAATTGAAGTAGCTCTTCTTGCATTGCTTCAACCCAACTTGAATCATCTAAGGCTTTTGTAATGTTTTTGGGTTCAACCTGTGAGAGAAAGCATGAAAACAGACATAGGTTGGCAATTTCATTGTTCTTTTCTTTATAGACAGCTAAGACAAACCCTTCTTGTGTAACAACTCACATTTTCGGATCACTATTAATCCTCGAAATTTCACTATTCACTTTTACTATTCATTTTTCCCGAAATTTTCCCGAAATTTGATTTTTGTTTCATGGCCTCGAGTGATAAATCATTTCCATGGCAAATTAAAAGTTTGACACTCGTCAGATCATTTTCGTTAAAGTTAATAAGGAATTACACGTTTTAGGGTAAAACGTCATTCAAAAATTCTACGCACAACGAAACACGACCGCGTTAATTTTCCCCGTATCAGAAAAATGTTTGATACACTCATGATTTATTTGAGAATAAATCATGACTGTGAAAAACATGACCAAATAAACCTCGGCCGTGAAAAACTAGAATTTTCACTTTTAAGCGTTTTTACTCAGTCGTAACCTTAGCCTATACCTGCACCACGTTTCTAAGACGATTTGAGTTTTCAAATTATTAGAAAAAGTCAACATATTTTTCCCTCCTCCTTTGACCAAAAATCATTCCTTGATTTTATAAGTCATTCCTTGATTTTTAGGCTTACGGTTTGATGTCTAAAAGACATTTAACACCAACCGACACTAGACTGAGCCCAGTCTAGACATTATAAGTCTTTTTAAATCATTTTTATCCTATTAGAAAAGTAACATTTTACTTTTCTCAATTTTACGCAATATTCGTACGTTTTACGTATTACGCGTTTTAGACCCGTGTTTCCAGTTTTAGCAGGGTTTTAGCACCCCAATGGAACCTACCACTCATTTTATATTTTATTATGGAGTATTTTGACAAGTTTAATCATTCTTCCAAGTTTCGTATTTTTACGATACCCGGTTTTACGTTTCGTGGCTTAACCATTTACGGTTAACATCTTACAGAGTCAAAACTCATCCAATACTTGGATAATATCATCCAATACCAACTCATACCTTCCTATCCACTCCAAACCGACTTAGGGGGGGGGGGGAGTCACCCCTTGGGTGGCTTGATCTCCTTCCTTGTGCCTTAGATTGCATACAAGTGTTAAACTTGGTGATCAAGGGTTGACAAGTCAATACATGTAACCTCCTCAAGGGCATATAAAGCCCTCCCCTTGCTCCTTTGCCGTCCCACATCTCACACACCAACACCAATCCATTTGCTAATTCTCTTCCAAGTTCTAAGCAAGATTCAAGAGCATAACAACACATAAACCCTAGTTTGGTTTTGATTCATCAAACTCCTTCCAAACCTATTAAACTTTGGTGATTTCTCTTGAGTTTGAATCCACTCAAGTCACCTCAACTTTCATCATCTCTCTTTCAAGAATACAAAGGTAGAAAGATTGCATGAAGTGAAGAAGGGTGAAGCTTAAGTCTATCAAAGTCCATTTCCTTACATGTTAACTTCCTTTCTTGATTGAAAGCCAAAAGTTGTAAGGAAACCCTAACATATCTCTTGTTAAATATCATATTCATGCTATTTACATACCATCCATACTATATTTTGTCTTGTGATCATGTTCATGATGTTTAAAAATGGGTAAAACAAGTATCGATACATATATGTAACCTATGTTATTCAAACAAGTAAAACTAGTGACTTTCATGGAGAACCACGACCAAACTAGTATAACTATGATGTTGGACACTTACCTACTGTTAAATAGGACTTAAAAAGGAAACCATAGCAATTTGAATCACCTAAAACGAGTACACGAGTCAAAAGTTATGACCATTTGGAATTACCAAAACTTTGCGGCAAAACTGCCTAAACCTACTGTTTTGCATTCTGCCATTTTGAAAGTGGTACTTCTGGTCGGATTCATCAAAAAGTTAACACACGAAAGTTGTCCGGAACGACGTTTTCGTTCAGGTACAAGGAAGATCGAAGTCTGAAAACGCTTAACGAGTGAGATTTTTCTTCATATACTTAACAACCCATTTTAAGACCAAGTTACTATATAAATGGTTAAGGTTAAGTTATAACCAAGAGGTCTTATGACCTAGAATCAAGACCACAACCATGGCTAGAGCCAAGGTTGTGTCTCAAGATGATGAAACAATGACCAAAGGTCACGGCAAGGCCACGACTTAAGACCATATAAACTTACCAAGGCGAAAACATGAACAAAGGAGTTAGCGATAACTTAAACAAACAATTTGGATCTACTCCATCAAACAACCATGAGATCTTACAAGGAATTGTCATACAAGATTTAAGTAACTCATTTTAATAACAATCTTCATCCAAAAGTAAACTTTCCTAAATTTATTCAAATATCGGACATGTAACTTTTCGGATCAAAACTTATATATATATATACTTTATCAACTACTACAATAGTAGGGAGCCTCATGTGAGGAGTTCATTATGTAAGCCGTCGAGATGAGTTGTGGATTTACGAATTAAAGTGTCCTGGCTCCTCGAACGTTTACTAACATGACTTCTGAATTATGTCGGCTCGAACGGTAGTAAACGATATATAAACTATACATGTTTCATGAATCATTTCTTTTCAAAGACTTACACTTTATACTACATACTACATCATGAACTAAGTGCAAGACATATATAGGCGATACTTCATATCCTTTACTCCCATCCTAAGTCGCGATATTCTATTATAGGTTGCTCTTAGAGACCTTCGAGATTCGACCATCATTCTCACTACTCACTACATCACTTAAGGTGAGTTCGTAGCCACACTTTCTATTGTTTAACTATTTTACAAATCCATGGGGGGATACATGCTAATATTTTTCTACTCGAACACAATGCTTCCTACTGTATGCTACCCGACTATGTTTTATTGTCACTAAGTAACGATTGCCATGTTCGAAGTCCCTATATCATGAACCATTAGTCACTAGCGATAGTGAGCGCGAATATTGTGAATAGGCCTATTGGGATTGACGGATCCCATTTGTGTTGAACAACTACGAGTTCACACAAATGCACTATATTTGAGATCTAGAGGTATAATGGCAATATTACCTTGATAGGGCTTCTACAATGCCAAGTTATGGTTCGATGTTAATGTTTTGGTTGCATGAGCTTAGTGAAATATAACGGATTTGTTTTCTAACTATTGGTGTGAGTCTATAGCTCACACTATGATTATTGTGTTCAACGATTTAACTACAAACTCTACGAATTCCACTCAACCTTTGTGTTGACCTCTCAAGCATGTATTTCAGGTTCATGACGATCAAGGATGACACGGAAGGGCATGGATGTTCAAGAGGGCTATAAATTTTAATATCATTCAAAAACTCATCTAATGTGATTTGTAAACATGGAACCATCTGGGACCTCATTTTGTAATCTCTGATATTTATATAATTTGAATGATAAATCTTTTAAAACGACTCAATTAGAGTTCGTTTTCTATTATTGTGACTATTGTGCCATCGAGTAACACCCAGTTTGAATTCCGCTGCGACCATGAATTGGGGGTGTTACAGATTGGTACCAGAGCCATGGTTATAGAGAAACGGGTCTAATTGAGACCTAAACTATAACCACACTACAAGCAAAAACATTTTATAGCCTTCCGCTCTCCGTGTCTTCCATCCTTCAGACGATTATATATGGACATGTTAGACATTTTTATGCTACACAACCATAATTGCATATTAATATATGTACCCTAAACATAATTGAGCATTTCCCCGTAAGCATTTTACACTACACGAACAAATACTAGTATATTTATATATACATTCGAGTTATTTTCAATCATTTATCTAAACAATGGACTAAACATATCTGCGTATGCCTATTCTAGGGCATTTCGACACAACCCCATTCTCCAATGGCCCAGTATGGACTGTTTTAGAATTACTTCAACTTCCTTTCCACACGTATCTACCCGTACTATCTTCTATACAATGGAATGTGAAAACATAGGTTACAAGTCTTGTATGGGCGGGACTTGCAACTGAATGATTTGACGTTGCCTTTGTTTAGTGGACAGTTTCTCAAAAGCAATGGACATATCACAAGTATACCTAATTTAGGTATTTGAAAATTTTATCGAACCTCGGCTAAATATAGACTAGTTACCTATATTTAACCTAGGGACAGTGAAACATAGTCTAACTAACTATGTTCGATTTAAAATTTTCAAACACTGATAATAGTTGTACTAGGGTTATGTTCAGGTTAATTTCCTACATGAACTCGATAAACCACCAGAATTCATTAAAACAATCTAGAGACACGATAGTGTCTTACCACTCAGCGAAATCTTAACACCTTATTTGTACTACCTAATTTCATTCTTGAAAGTTTTCATCTATGAGATAATCCGAACTACTATCTTGGGATAGTTATCAATTCTTCTATTTATCCCGTAGAAGTACTAACCTGTTTAAATCCTAAGGATACCATTCGGTCATAAACCTTTAAAATCTCTTAAGATTTTAAAGCAAACTTGACATCTCTACCAATACTAATGTTAAGCATACACTACACACTTTTGTTCATCAACATATCACATCATTATCTTCACAACCGTTGCAACCACAAGCTCATTAACAGATCTTGATGCACTTTTAAAGCTCAAATCATCCTTAGTTACACCACAAGCACCCTCATCAGCTTTACAAGATTGAATATTCATCTTGTACTTTTGGAACACCAGTATCATCTCGTAATACACTACTTTGTAACTCACCGGCTAATTATGTGTTGGATCGTGAACACCTTGAACTTGTGTTTAATATTGATACTTTGAGTGATACTATCAAGTATGCGGAATCTACTCAATAGTACTTAGAAGATTGATTGTTTATGAAACAGTTGTAAGTATAACAATGTATATAACAAAACAAATAGCTCCAATATTATTAATAATAATAATACGAGTGATCTAAGATATCACTAGGGTTACACCTTGAAGCTCTAGAAAACATATTAGATGAATATTTGAGTTATATCCTAGGATCTCCTTTTATACAACAAGGAGTCCTCTTCTACAAGATAAGTATACAGCTAATAGAATAGAATATACACAATATCTATTCAATATTTATCTCTACGCGTTTCTCTAACAGTTATCAACTAAGCAGTGGTAATATTTGTTCTTGCACTGGTAATGAGTTTCCACTGCAAGCACAATCTTCAGCAGTTGTAACTTCATCACTAGCCGTGGTAACTTGTTAGTATAATTCCCAACAATCCTCCCCTAAACTTATGATTTATAAGTAAATCGACAAGTTTCTTCAAGTATACAATAAACCTGAGGATATGGGAATTCTTCCAAACACTTATCTTGTACTTTTCAACACTTTAGAATCTCTTGCACATTGATCTTGAATCTTCTGAATCAAAGCTCTTATCTTTTCATTATCTGCATAAACTCTTAACTTTGATTTCAACATTGCAGAAAGAGTTTTAGCTCTAAGTGGATATTCCTTTTCGGCAAACATAAACACATCCACTTTATCTGTTGTAGAGACATGATGAACCTCACATTTATCATAATATGTCCATGTAGTATTCAAGTCTGATGAATCAAACTTCCAATACTTATCATTAAGATCTGGTTCATATAGTCTTCTTAAATCAACCCAGAGCTGCATTTCTTTCATATCTTTGAGAGTATCAGCTTTGAATCTTTCATTAACAAGTTTCCAAAGAGTATCAAGATCATCTCTGTCACATGCTCTAAGAAGATCTTCAAACTGAATGAATGATGAAGATTCTCCTCCCAGTCTTATAATCTTCCAGGTAGAAGCAAAAGTCTTTGCTGTATACACTTCCCAATCAACAATTTGATGTTTTGTTTGCAAAGGATCTGGATAGAAGTCTTCTTCTTCTTCAACAATAATAATAGCACTTTGTAGATCCTCTGCACATTTTTCAGATTGAGATTCTTTCTCCTGAGGAACTTTCATCCTTTTTGTGACTTGATCTTCAGTTGTTGAAGCTTTCCTTTTATTTTGTTTAAATCTTTCAACTTCTTCAAAATCAATGGGTCTGAAGATACTATCTTGTCTTTTAATTCTGTAGTAAATACCTTCAATCTGATCATGTGACATACCTTTGAAATTTGCCATCTTCCAAGTTCCAACATGACAGCAAAACACTTTCATCTCATGAATAATTTGTGCCTTTGTAGGTTGTCTCTGTTTCTTTTGACCTTTTCTGACTTTACCAATAGCCTCATCCAGTGCTTGCTGATTCTTCATTTGAATGAAATCAGTCAGTTGAGTTGTTCTCTGTTCTTCTGTCAAGGTCTTGTTGGCAATACGCTCAATAGCTTTCTTTTTAACAACTGGATCATGATTAATCATATGCTCAATTTCTTCTTCTGTTGGCACATATGAAAACATAGGAGGTTTCTCTCTAAAGATAGTTGGTGGAACAACTGAAATTGGTTGTGCCATCACTGCTTCAAGCTTATCTAACCTCTTTGCTTCCATAAAACCAGCAACTTCATCTTCCTTTTGCTTTTTCATCTTTTCAATCTCTGCAGCTTCCAATTGTTTTGCCAATTTTGCATCAAAATCAATTTGAGCTTGATCCTGTTTTGAAATGTTTCTTGTATGCTCTGGTTCTGAACCAATCACAATTGCTTTACCTTTGACTGATCTTCTTTTGGCAGCTTCTTCCTCTGCAGTGGTAACTAATGGTACATCAGTGGTAACCTTTTCACTTACAGTGGAAATTATTGGATCAGTGGTAACATGTTCTGCTTCAGTGGAAATTGGTTGAGCAATTCCAAGAACATCTTCAGAGATAAAACCAGTATCAATAACCATATCTTCAAGATCCAATTTCCTCCCCTCAATCTCAGCTACATCATCTTTTGCTTGAGCATTATCAGAATCATTGAACTCAACAAACATATCATCAAAATTAGTACTCCTCCCCTTAATCTCTACATCTAATTTCCTCCCCTGTTTGGAAGAAGTTCCCAAACCATGACTAGAACCTGCAGAAAGGGCATCATGAGGTGATGATGATGGAGAAGAAACTACAACTTGAACATGTCCTTTCTTCTTGAGATTCTCAACTTCAGACTGCAACTTTTGAATCTCAGACTTCAAGAAAGTCAACTCTGTGGCATGATGTTCTTTGGTCTGTGCCAGATCTTTCGCCAGAGTTTGAACCTGTTTGGTTAATTTGGTACAAAGTTCCATCAATTCAGATAGTGTCACACTGCCCTCAACACTTCCAACTGTATTACCTGTTGTGAGAGGTGAATCATAGGGCATTGATTCAGGCTCTTCTCTAGTTGGACTAGATTGAAGCCTTGAACCACCACTGCTAGTTCCTAAACCATAAGGTTCAGCAACATGCAATGTTGTCATGGAAGGAGTTGGCTGTTTTTGCCTCCTTTCATATGTGTGAAGTACAGCAGGGGTATGTTGAATTTGTGGAACTTAAATAGTGGGTGTGTGATGGGATACAACTGGTATTGTTGCATCTTCACCCTGTACTTGTGAAATATTTGCAAGCATATTTGGTAAAAGAGGATGAATCACTCCATTCCAAAGTTCTGAAGCCTTACACATGTTTTGAAATACTTTTGGCTTAAGACATGGAGTTTCATAAATCCTATTTTGATTTTGCAGTTGAAATTCATTTAACACTGCTTGCACAAACCTAGGATACATAAAAAATTTGTATGAACTCTGTATATTGCCTTTCATGTTATTAAATATAAA
This sequence comes from Artemisia argyi, assembly GCA_030686995.1. Taxonomy (NCBI): domain Eukaryota; kingdom Viridiplantae; phylum Streptophyta; class Magnoliopsida; order Asterales; family Asteraceae; genus Artemisia; species Artemisia argyi. Next base: position 140,985 of record JARVZY010011593.1, on the reverse strand, counting down.
CCTTGAAAAATTGAAAGTCCTATCAGAAACCAAGCAAACTAAAGGGTATGCCATGGTTGATCCAAATTGTTCATAAGAAGTTTTCTTAGGACTTAGGCAATGCAACAGAGTGTGTATCAAAAATCTCCAATGGGGACAAAAACATCCTTTCTTAAAAGTTACTTTTTGTTCAGATGTATCATACCCCATCAAAGCAAGATAATTGAATATGTCTGAATTAGGTAATGTGATGATACCATTGAGATCATCTAATTGGAGAATTCTCCTCAAAGATGACTCAGTAACATCAATAGTTACCCCCATCAACTGTGGCTCTAATAGCTTCCACAGATTCATGTATGTCTCCCTGTTCAAGTGTTATAGGCTCTACAGAGTTCCAAAACTGTTTGATTTGAGAAACAAAGATTGTGGGATTCATAGTTAAGGCATACCTTATATGAGTTGTGTTAAGGAAATCCACAATCTGATGAAAAACGGGTCCACTCTTGTCGTTTGACTTTTGAAGGTAAGCAACTTGGTTGTGTTCATCTGCAAACTTGAGAGACACCATGATTTTTGCGATTTGTAAGATTAAAGTGTTAGTAATCAAGAATGAAAAACAAGCCGTATAAGAATCAATTTATACTAATAGGGTTTAGAGAAAACGCGTATAGAGAAATTATCTATAGAAAGATTTATCTTTAGTAAAGAAAAAATTAAGTTTGGTAAGTAGATAATTCTCTTAAAATTTTACCCTATTAATACGGAAAGGTGGTTATATTGGCAACGGCTATTAAATATTGGATTACTGACACGCAGTTGTAACGGCTAGTTCACCAGTGGTAAAATTAACACTTTCAGTGGAAACGGTGAACTTGCAGTGGTAAAAATCAACAAAATTTCAAAGAGCAGTGGTAAGTAAAACATGTAAAATTAGCTGCTCTTATCATAGTTTTTAGCAAACTATCAGCTATCAACGGATTTGATAAGTCTTTACCAGAAGCCGTTTGCTCTTGGACTAGCTGATTCTTATGTGTATTAGACATGGTGAATCAATGACCATTTGTTGTATGTCTAAGATACACACCTTATTACTCCAATAGCATGGGTTGTTAACTGCAACACAAGAGAAATCTTAACTTAACCCATAAAGATGAACCCAAGTAACTTTTTAACTAAGTTACTATTCAGTAAAGTATCTTCTCAAAAGTCAAACAAAAGTTACTCCTCCAACCAACCAAAATAGATGGGAGTAAATGACCTTCATTAATTTTCATAACACCTATACTTGGCTTATTTAATCACCCCAATACAACACATCTCAGTCACCAAATTACCCCAAATAGTCTTTCAAACCCTAATTTTTTCAATCAAACCAATTCTCTTCCAAAAACAATGTCATCAAACCCAGAAACCTCTGATCAACACTCTTCTTCTCCAACATCAGAAAAAGATGTATCACAATATCCATGGGGGTTAGAAGATTCTGACTATGAGAGACAGATGGAAAAACGTTGGGTTGCACAAGAAAGACAATGGGATGCACATAGGAAGGGTGAATCAAGCCATGTTCCTAATCTTGCTGAGAGAGAACTAGTCTCTCCCTTCATCTGTACCTCTGATGAAGAATCTTCAGAAGAAGATGAAGAACCAACCTTTCTTCCTCCTTCTACACCAGAGAGATCCCAACTAAGATCAAGTAAGAGAGATCTATCTCTTCCAACATCACCAAATTTGGTGTTGGATCTTCCTGCTCCAGAACCTGATCTTCTACATCAAGAATATATTGGACAGAGCAAGAAGGCTGAGATCATACGTAAGGGAAAGGAGAAGCAGAAGTAGATGATTGATGAATGTTGCCATGAACCAAAGTTATTGAGTATTTTATGCACTTTGGTACTTGAGCAACTTCCCATTCTTCCTTCTCTTCTTTTTCCAATTTGCAGCTTCAGCTTCTTCATTGTACTTGTCATAGCCTCAAGTATTTTGTAATAATTGATAGAAGCTAGCAGTACTTAATTAGCCAAATGTTTAGGAATGGTCTTTGTAATTCAGTTGAAACTTTGAATGTAAGTTGTAACTTGTGTCTTTGAATGAATGAAAAGATCTTCTTTAATAAATCAATTGTGTAAGACCTTCAACATTATTATCTTTGCAACAGTAACCATGTTCAGCTTATTAGACCACATTCACTTAGCAACAGCTCTTGTTGATTTCAGCACACTTCTTGCAATCTCTTAACATTTGCAGAACAGACATATACCAAACAACTTGCAGACATAATAGTGAGTCATTGAAAAGCTCATAAAGTAAAATCAAGTCATTCATAAACATTAGAAATCTTTGCCTGTCCCTGCACACAACATAAAGGAATTAGTTCCTTTTGGGGACCCAAGCCACAAATGACTTGGATCTGCCTCGTGTATCAATATAATTGTATCTATCAAAGGTCATTGATACACCATTGGGAGTGTTTGTGTTTGATGTTCCTTTTGGTTTCCATTCCCAACGAGCTGAGGCCTTAACAGCATTTCCCATGTTTACCCTTTTCTTGTTCACAAAGACACCAGTGGAAACATTTGGTCTTGCAGTGGTAACTGCAGGCCTAGCAGTGGAAACTGCTGGATTAGTAAAATTGGGTCTCCACATGTGATTCTTGTGATTATTCTTTTCAAAATAAGTCTTTTTCCCTGTTTGATAAGATTTAACAAAAGTATTGACAGGGGACTTAGGATAAACTCTGTTTTTACTACTGGCAGTGGTAACTGCTGGTCTTGCAGTGGAAATGGGTTTAATGCCAGTGGAAAGTAAAACAGACCTGGGAACCATCTTGCTTAGGGAATTGGGGTGAGTATAGTTATTAGCAATATGTCCATTCACCCTTGATTTCCCAAAAACTTCCCTTCTTCCCATGTGGTAGTTACAAGTATAGGAAAGGTGATCAAAACTACCACAGATATGACAGGCCTTATTGTTAAAAACAAAATCACTACCAAACTGCCTAGTTTTAACATGATTCCAACTTCTCATGTTTCCTCTAGGTGATTTAGACCTATCCCTGTACATCTCAGCATACCTAGTAGTAGGCCTAGTGTGATTTGAGTGTGTCCTAGGCTTCTCTTTTACTACCTCAGGAATACTTTTTCTTTCCTCTACTCTAACTTTTTCAGGAACACTTGATTTGGACTCAACATTTAAACATTCATCCTTAAGAGATGAGTCACTAGCACTATCAAAAGTCTCACCCTCAACCTGAACCTTTTCAGTTTCAACTGGTTTAACAAATTTTGGTCCATAGGTCATAGGTGGATCCTGAAACTCTTCTAAACCTGTGTGAGCTAGATCAATGCCAGGAGGTGCTGGAACACCTCCTAGAGGTGGTGGAACAGATTTGTATCCAAGACCTGATTTGGCTTTGCTCACAACTTGAGCTTCCCAAATTTTGCTAATGCTCTCAGATTGGTGATCTAGTGTTCGATTAGTTATCTGAATGTTCTCACTAATCTTTTTAACTCTTTCAATCTCATCCCTAAGAGCCTGATTAACTGTGATCTTAAAGTCTAAATCATTTTTTAACACAGCAATGTCATCACTCCATTAGGTCTCATTAGCCCTAAAATGCTCTATCTGTTTTTCTAAAACACCTAGACCTCTTTTGTGATTAGCTAAGTTATGATTTGTATGATGTAACTCTAGCATCAATTCATCATATTGTTTTTTCAAACTATTGTAATCTTTTAAGGCCTTACAGTTTTTAGAGCAAATATTATCAGTATGTACCTCAGAATCTGAGAAAGCCATGAGTGCATGCTCAGTAGCAAGCATTGCAGATTCATCATCTCCATCCTTGGTCATAAAGCTCCAATCAAAGCCTATTCCATCAATAGCCAGTAGCACCTTTGGCTCTTCAGTAGTAGGTTCTTTGCTCTTGTCTTTCTTGTACCAAGATGACATGCTGTCAGTTTTCCTTGGTTTTCTACATTCTCTTGAAAAGTGCCCCGACTTATGACAATTATAGCACTCTACCTTCTTTTTATCAAAACCAACAGTCTCATCACCACTTATATTAATCTTTCTCCCTGTCTTCTTCCAAAACTTCTTTGAACTTAAGCTCAGTAATGCCACCTGCCATTTAATATCCATCTCCTCCATATCATCTTCATCAACTTGCTCCAAATCCTCATGATTGAGAATTGAACCACCCACTTGACTTGATATAAAGGCATAGAAAGTAGCATCACTTAGTCCTGCAACCTGTTTCTTTGAGCTCCTAGTGGAAACACTTCCACTACAAGTGGAAACAATCATGTTACCACTGTCATCATCATCACTGTCACTCTCTTCATCTGAACTATCATTATTTGATGATGATATGAGTGCTACACTTGCAGAAGTTGTTCTTAACTTGCCAGCTTTCTTTAATCTTTGTTCAATAACTTTGAAGTTATTGTACACATCATTAAGCTTCATTGTCTCCAGATCTGGCTTATCCTCCCAAACAGCAACATTGGTGTCAAACTCAGAAGGTAGGCTTCTTAGGAACTTAAGATTTAGATCTTCCCTTTCCACCTCAATACCAAAAGCAGTAAGTTGAGTAACAATCTTTTGTAGCCTTGTGAAGATGCTATCAAGAGATTCATTACTTGTTGACCCAAAGTTTTCATAGGTCTGCTTCAGTAGAGTCTTTTGAGTCTTCTTGGTGGAATCATTACCACCAAACACTTCACAGATCTCATCAAAAAGAGTCTTTGCTGACTTGTATTTGCTAAAAGCCATAACTTGTTCCCTGGGTAGATCCATCAGCAGCAAACCTCTAGCCTTCAAATCATTCTTCAGTTGATTTCTTTCTTCATTAGTAACAGGACCAGTATTAACTCTTGTTACTGTGTTGTCACCAATCTGCTCTGTAGTTGAACTAGGTTTGAAAGAATTACCACACATAATGATCTCCCATAATGTGTAGTCTTGTACCATAAACAATTGTTCTATCATAAGCCTCCACATCTCGAAGTCATTAATCTTTAGCTTTGGAAGTTTTGCAGCAATGTTAGATTGGCTTGTTTCTGTCTCCATTGTTTCTTTTGAGTCTGCCATAGGATCTTCTAAATCAAAATATCAAAGCCTTGCTCTGATACCACTTGTTGGATCGTGAACACCTTGAACTTGTGTTTAATATTGATACTTTGAGTGATACTATCAAGTATGCGGAATCTACTCAATAGTACTTAGAAGATTGATTGTTTATGAAACAGTTGTAAGTATAACAATGTATATAACAAAACAAATAGCTCCAATATTATTAATAATAATAATACGAGTGATCTAAGATATCACTAGGGTTACACCTTGAAGCTCTAGAAAATGTATTAGATGAATATTTGAGTTATATCCTAGGATCTCCTTTTATACAACAAGGAGTCCTCTTCTACAAGATAAGTATACAGCTAATAGAATAGAATATACACAAGATCTATTCTATATTTATCTCTACGCGTTTCTCTAACAGTTATCAACTAAGCAGTGGTAATATTTGTTCTTGCAGTGATAATGAGTTTCCACTGCAAGCACAATCTTCAGCAGTTGTAACTTCATCACTAGCCGTGGTAACTTGTTAGTATAATTCCCAACATTATGAATGTTGTGTTGGGAATTCTTAAGAAGGATGATTTATAATTATTTGAATGGATTGGGATGCCTTTTCATTTAAATAAAGACATTGTAAATCACCGAACCATAAGTTTATATTCCCTATTTACATTGTTTGGGATGCCTCTCTATGTAAATAAAGAATTATAAACACGTGGGCTTATTTGTATCCGAAATAACATAAGTAACCCATGATTCTACGAACTAGATCCAATTACGATTCCTATTGAAATTCAACTACTATACCAACTTCTGTTCAACTACCATATCAATTGCTATTGATATTCAACTACTATCTCAATTTCTATTGTTGTTCGACTACTATATCAATTTCCATTGATATTCGACTACTATATCGATTACTATTGATACTCGACTACTATATCAATTTCTATTTGATATTCAACCACTATATCAATTTATGTCCAACTACTATATCAATTTCTATTAATATTCGACTGCTATATCAATTTACATTGATATTCGACTATTATATCAATCTATATTGATATTCAACTATTTTATCAATTTCTATTGATACACCGTATTCCAAGACAAATCAAACAACAACACTTGTAATTCCAGACTTTAGTCTTCATAAGTAAACCACACCTCTTCATCGACACCACTCCAACATATAACACACACTGAACTTCGGGACGAAGTTCCGTTAAGGGGTAGAGACTGTAACAACTCACATTTTCGGATCACTATTAATCCTCGAAATTTCACTATTCACTTTTACTATTCATTTTTCCCGAAATTTTCCCGAAATTTGATTTTTGTTTCATGGCCTCGAGTGATAAATCATTTCCATGGCAAATTAAAAGTTTGACACTCGTCAGATCATTTTCGTTAAAGTTAATAAGGAATTACACGTTTTAGGGTAAAACGTCATTCAAAAATTCTACGCACAACGAAACACGACCGCGTTAATTTTCCCCGTATCAGAAAAATGTTTGATACACTCATGATTTATTTGAGAATAAATCATGACTGTGAAAAACATGACCAAATAAACCTCGGCCGTGAAAAACTAGAATTTTCACTTTTAAGCGTTTTTACTCAGCCGTAACCTTAGCCTATACCTGCACCACGTTTCTAAGACGATTTGAGTTTTCAACTTATTAGAAAAAGTCAACATATTTTTCCCTCCTCCTTTGACCAAAAATCATTCCTTGATTTTATAAGTCATTCCTTGATTTTTAGACTTACGGTTTGATGTCTAAAAGACATTTAACACCAACCGACACTAGACTGAGCCCAGTCTAGACATTATAAGTCTTTTTAAATCATTTTTATCCTATTAGAAAAGTAACATTTTACTTTTCTCAATTTTACGCAATATTCGTACGTTTTACGTATTACGCGTTTTAGACCCGTGTTTCCAGTTTTAGCAGGGTTTTAGCACCCCAATGGAACCTACCACTCATTTTATATTTTATTATGGAGTATTTTGACAAGTTTAATCATTCTTCCAAGTTTCGTATTTTTACGATACCCGGTTTTACGTTTCGTGGCTTAACCATTTACGGTTAACATCTTACGGAGTCAAAACTCATCCAATACTTGGATAATATCATCCAAGACCAACTCATCCCTTCCTATCCACTCCAAACCGACTTAGGGGGGGGGGGAGTCACCCCTTGGGTGGCTTGATCTCCTTCCTTGTGCCTTAGATTGCATACAAGTGTTAAACTTGGTGATCAAGGGTTGACAAGTCAATACATGTAACCTCCTCAAGGGCATATAAAGCCCTCCCCTTTCTCCTTTGCCATCCCACATCTCACACACCAACACCAATCCATTTGCTAATTCTCTTCCAAGTTCTAAGCAAGATTCAAGAGCATAACAACACATAAACCCTAGTTTGGTTTTGATTCATCAAACTCCTTCCAAACCTATTAAACTTTGGTGATTTCTCTTGAGTTTGAATCCACTCAAGTCACCTCAACTTTCATCATCTCTCTTTCAAGAATACAAAGGTAGAAAGATTGCATGAAGTGAAGAAGGGTGAAGCTTAAGTCTATCAAAGTCCATTTCCTTACATGTTAACTTCCTTTCTTGATTGAAAGCCAAAAGTTGTAAGGAAACCCTAACATATCTCTTGTTAAATATCATATTCATGCTATTTACATACCATCCATACTATATTTTGTCTTGTGATCATGTTCATGATGTTTAAAAATGGGTAAAACAAGTATCGATACATATATGTAACCTATGTTATTCAAACAAGTAAACCTAGTGACTTTCATGGAGAACCACGACCAAAATAGTATAACTATGATGTTGTACACTTACATACTGTTAAATAGGACTTAAAAAGGAAACCATAGCAATTTGAATCACCTAAAACGAGTACACGAGTCAAAAGTTATGACCATTTGAAATTACCAAAACTTTGCGGCAAAACTGCCTAAACCTACTGTTTTGCATTCTGCCATTTTGAAAGTGGTACTTCTGGTCTGATTCATCAAAAAGTTAAAACACGAAAGTTGTCCGGAACGACGTTTTCGTTCAGGGTCAAAGAAGCTCGAAGCCTGAAAACGCTTAACGAGTGAGATTTTTTTTCATATACTTAACAACCCATTTTAAGACCAAGTTACTATATAAATGGTTAAGGTTAAGTTATAACCAAGAGGTCTTATGACCTAGAATCAAGACCACAACCATGGCTAGAGCCAAGGTTGAGTCTCAAGACCATGAAACAATGACCAAAGGTCACGGCAAGGCCACGACTTAAGACCATATAAACTTACCAAGGCGAAAACATGAACAAAGGAGTTAGCGATAACTTAAACAAACAATTTGGATCTACTCCATCAAACAACCATGAGATCTTACAAGGAATTGTCATACAAGATTTAAGTAACTCATTTTAATAAAAATCTTCATCCAAAAGTAAACTTTCCTAAATTTATTCAAATATCGGACATGTAACTTTTCGGATCAAAACTTATATATATATATATATACTTTATCAACTACTACAATAGTAGGGAGCCTCATGTGAGGAGTTCATTATGTAAGCCGTCGAGATGAGTTGTGGATTTACGAATTAAAGTGTCCTGGCTCCTCGAACGTTTACTAACATGACTTCTGAATTATGTCGGCCCGAACGGTAGTAAACGATATATAAACTATACATGTTTCATGAATCATTTCTTTTCAAAGACTTACACTTTATACTACATACTACATCATGAACTAAGTGCAAGACATATATAGGCGATACTTCATATCCTTTACTCCCAACCTAAGTCGCGATATTCTATTATAGGTTGCTCTTAGAGACCTTCGAGATTCGACCATCATTCTCACTACTCACTACATCACTTAAGGTGAGTTCGTAGCCCCACTTTCTATTGTTTAACTATTTTACAAACCCATGGGGGGGATACATGCTAATATTTTTCTACTCGAACACAATGCTTTCTACTGTATGCTACCCGACTATGTTTTATTGTCACTAAGTAACGATTGCCATGTTCGAAGTCCCTATATCATGAACCATTAGTCACTAGCGATAGTGAGCGCAAATATTGTGAATAGGCCTATTGGGATTGACGGATCCCATTTGTGTTGAACAACTACGAGTTCACACAAATGCACTATATTTGAGATCTAGAGGTATAATGGCAATATTACCTTGATAGGGCTTTTACAATGCCAAGTTATGGTTCGATGTTAATGTTTTGGTTGCATGAGCTTAGTGAAATATAACAGATTTGTTTTCTAACTATTGGTGTGAGTCTATAGCTCACACTACGATTATTGTGTTCAACGATTTAACTACAAACTCTACGAATTCCACTCAACCTTTGTGTTGACCTCTCAAGCATGTATTTCAGGTTCATGACGATCAAGGATGACACGGAAGGGCATGGATGTTCAAGAGGGCTATAAATTTTATTATCATTCAAAAACTCATCTAATGTGATTTGTAAACATGGAACCATCTGGGATCTCATTTTGTAATCTCTGATATTTATATAATTTGAATGATAAATCTTTTAAAACGACTCAATTAGAGTTCGTTTTCTATTATTGTGACTATTGTGCCATCGAGTAACACCCAGTTTGAATTCCGCTGCGACCATGAATTGGGGGTGTTACATCTTGGTCTGAAGATAAGACTTGAGTTCTTGTCTTAACACCAGAATCAATGCTGCCAATCACATTATCAATGGAGTGATCTTTGAGAATTCTTGAGCTGTGTGTTGTAGGAACATCATAGGTAATTGGAAGATTGCCAATTACTACATCTTCTGGTAAGGAATCATTTGATAGAACATTTAATGGTTCAGTAGGATCAACTTGTGAACTGGCAGTACCATTTGTTGAACTGGCAGTACCATTTTCATTTTCATGATTTCCTTGATTCTCTTGACCTTGAGTTCCATGATCATCTTCAACACCTTGATTTGTTGTATTAGAAGGCTCTCCATGACTTGAAGATGAATCCAATCCATTCCAAATTGGCATTAAGATGTAATCTTGATCATCATTTGTTTCAACATTGTCTTCAAAACCTGCATTATCATTAGTATTTGTACCTGTGATAGGCACATAATTCATAGATTCTGAAAGCTTGTCAATGTCAAAACACCAATCTGGTCCAATGCCTGCAATAGTAGGTAGTTTCTCTTGAAACTCTATGTGCAGATTTTCTTCCACTAGCCTAGTGCACTTATTATACACCCTATAGGCCTTACTTTGCAAACAATACCCTATCATGTAGCCTTCATCAGCTTTTCCTTCAAACTTTCCTAGGTGATCTTTGGTATTGAGAATAGTGACATGACATCCAAAAGGTCTCATAAAACTTAGAGATGGTGTTCTACCAAACAAAAGTTCATAAGGAGTCTTTCTATGAGGTTTAATCACAAGAACCCTGTTCTGCACATAACAAGCAGTACCTACAGCTTCAGCCCAAAATGAAATAGGCAACTTAGAGTCTACTAACATTGTTCTAGCAGCTTCTATAAGAGTTCTATTTTTCCTTTCTGCTACTCCATTTTGCTGTGGGGTTCTAGCTACACTATATTCTCTTTTTATTCCTTTTTCTTTGCAAAATTCATCCATAACTCTATTCTTGAATTCTGTCCCATTGTCACATCTAATTACTTTCACTTTCTTATCAATTTGGTTTTCTATCCCTGTAATATAGATCTTAAGGATCTCACTAGTTTCATCCTTAGTTTTTAAAAAGAAAACCCAAGAAAATCTGCTGTAATCATCAGTAACTACAAGACAATATTTTTTACCATTCAAGCTATTCACAGATGTAGGACCAAAGAGGTCCATATGAAGCATGTATAAAGCTTGAGAAATTGAGTTATGGGTCTTGGGCTTACAAGAGGCTCTATGTTGTTTGCCTTTTAGACAATCAACACAGGTTTGGTCATTTTGAAAAATCTTTTTGGGTAAACCTCTAACCAAATCATATTTTGCAATAGTATTGATTGTTTTAAAGTTTACATGACCAAGCCTTCTATGCCATAACATAGATTCATCCAATGAGGCTTTTGCTACTAGACAGGTTAAACTCTCTTTAGGAACAATGTTCTTTAAATCAACAATGTACATATTGTTCTTTCTAGGGATTTTAAGAAGAATCTGACTTTCATCAGGTATTTTAAAATCAGGAGAAAGAACAATGCATTCAGTATCAGTAAAAAGAACATTGTTCTTTGTGTCACACATTTGTGAGACACTTAAGAGATTAAACTGTAGTTCTTTCACAAAGTACACATTTTCAAAATCTAATTTACTGGTTTTAATTGTACCTTTACCAGTAATCTTTCCTTTGATTCCTCCCCCAAAGGTAACATATCCTCCATCAAATGATTTGAAGTCTGTGAGGTAAGACATGTTTCATGTCATGTGCCTTGAACATCCACTATCTACATATCCTTGATCAGCAATATCATTTGAATGTTCCTGCACATGCATACACATATTAGTTTCCTTGGGGTACCCAAGCCATGACTGACTTGGGTTTGCCTCGTGCATCAATGTAATCAAACCTCTTTAGGACTGTTGATGCACTTTTTGATTGGAGTGGTCTCCAAATCCAACATGCTGAGGACTTAACATCATTGTCATTGTTAACACATTTTGTGGTTTTTGGTCTGACAATACCAAATTTGGCAGTACCATTTGGTCTAGCAGGACCATTTGGTTTTGGTCTCGCATTTTGTGTTTTAACCACATAATTCCTTTCAATTTGACTTTTCACAACTCTTGGTGTCCTTTTGAAAGTGTTATATGCACCCTTAGTGGTGGATTTTGGGTAAACAGGTTTATTTGGTCTAAAATTTTCATTGACTTTTGGTGTGTTAGATTTCACGAAACCTTTTCTGGGGTTTGTTTTAGACCTTGATGTACTCCCAGAAACCCAATTGTTACAATAAGCATGAGTATGATTAAAACTACCACAGTAATAGCATGCCTTATTGTACATAACAAAATTATCACCAAGTTGGTGTGACTTAAGATTGTTCCAATTTATCTGGCTACCTCTAGGTTTGCTATTACATTTAGCACAACATTCAACTGTTTTTAGAACAACTTGAGTCTTTGTCACACTATCTACACTTTTAGAAATGGTTGGTTCTACTTGGTTTCCTTTCTTTGAAACAGTCTCTTTTACATTCTCATCAGATGTTACATCTAATGAAGATTGGACATCTGAGCTCTTATCAGTGAGAACCTTTTCTTTAGAGAGTGAAGTATCACTTTTACTCTCAAAAGGTTCACTATTCTCTACAGGTTTTACAATTTCTAGGGGTTTATGAGTGAGTTCATGTAAACCTGATTCAGCAATATCTATACCTGGGGGACAGGGAATTCCTCTGTAAGGAGGTGGACAAGTGTTATATCCAATCCCATATTTGATTTTCTTGTTTAGTTGGTTTGCAACTCTACTTCTAGTACATGCAGAAACATTTTCTAATGTTGTAACAGTTACTTGAATATTATCTTTTGCTTGTTTCACTTTGGCAAATTCAGTTCTTAACAGGTTTATCTCAGCATCTTTTAAAAATATGTCCCTATTAAGAATAGCTTTTGTGTCAGAAAAGGTGAGTTCATTTTTGTGGAAAACTAGAAGGGGGGGTTGAATAGTTTTCCCTTCTTTTTCGTTTTATAAAAACTTTGTTTCAAAATGTTGATTAGAATTTATTCAATTGTTTGTTTGAAAAACCTTCAATTAGATTTTAGTATAAAAGCAACATATAATCAATATGATCAATTATATATGTGAACTTTTAGATTAGTTTTCAAAACTTAGTTTTATGAATGAAGCATAGATCAAACTTTATGTGTATAAGTTTTCCTTTTAAAATCTTAAAACGTTTTGTATCAAATTATCGATTAAGTTAAGCTCAACATGAGAAGTGTTAAATATATATATTAGTCCATTTGACCATAACATACAATTATATGTCCTATCAGACTATTAACTTCTATGTACAACACATTCAATCATCACAACAATATAAGCAACAATTAAGACATATAGGCAAGCATAGATATAAAGCGATAAATGCAAGAATGAATGAAAAGAGATGAGAGAAAGAACATGCAAACCGAACACGATGATTTATAGTGGTTCGGCTACAAGGACACCTTCCTTGTTCCTACTCCACTCCCCGAGTCACCTACTCGAGAGTTTTCTTCACTACTCAACAAGCTCCCTTTTGGCGGAGAAAACCTTACACACCAATTTACACACCACAATAACTTCACACCTTAATCACAACAACTACACACCTATTCACTACTTAATCACACCACTTCTTCACACCTATCTTCTACACACCAATATTCTACACACCAATCATCTACACACCAATCTTCTACACACCAATCTTCTATACTCTTCACACCTATCTTCTTCACTCCTAACTTCTTCACAACTTAATACTTCCTAACTCTTTCTTCACACCAAGAGTATATTCACACCTTCAAGGCACTAATGTCTTGACACCTTCAAGCCACTAATGTCTTCACAACTTCAATGCACTAATGTCTTGACACCTTCAAGGCACTAATGTCTTCACAACTTCAATGCACTAATGTCTTGACACCTTCAAGCCACTAATGTCTTCACAACTTCACATAAGCACTAACTAGATCCTAATACATCTTTGGGTTTATGATAGGGAGGATACTTCTCTTGCACTTTAAGTGATGAAAGATTGGATCACTTGAAACAAAGATTAATAATCTTATGATCAAAGGGTTTTAGAAGGATGTTAAGAGAGAATTGGATCTGAAAATGTTTGTGCAAAAGGTTGGAAAAATTCCAGGTTTGAGGTGGTATTTATAGGGAAAAATTTCTGAAAAAATCTGACAGGGGAGCGTGGCCGGTCCCCTTAATTGTGTGTCGGTCCCCTTAAAATTAAGGGGTCCACCCCTTATAATTAAGGGGGCCGCCCTACTGAAATGGCCAGATTTTCTGTCTTTTAGTGGGGAAAGTTTATTTGGTGAAAAACTAACTAATTTTGGTTAAAAGTTTGAAATCATATATTTAGTATGATTAAAACATTTTTCTTTATTACCAAAAGTGTTTTTCAAAAATATATAATAAGTTTATATAATTAAATAAACTTTGTATTAGTTAATTAAATACCCCTTTGATCATGAAATGTATTAAACACTTGTTTATCCATACCTTAAGTGATTGTTGAAGCATACTTGAGACGTTGAGATGTCGAGGCTTGTTGACGTAAGAATGCATAGATGATGGTGAGCTTGATTGAGGTGGATCAAAATTGCGTTGAGCAAGATGTAATGCTAAAAGAGCACTAAGCTCATGAGCCTCTTTTAGCTCCTCAACGAACTTCAAGTGTTCGGAGGAAGGTGATGGTGGTGGAGCATGATAATTGTCTTGGGCGAAGGTTTGCTCATGCAACATGGGAGTGGCATGTGAGGTTGTAGGAAGTGGTGGTGGTACTCTAGGTGGTGTGAGGTAGAAGGATATATGTGAGTGAGTGTCATTTCCCTTCCCATTAAATTCATGCTCATCCGGATATATTATGAGACTAATATGACCTATCGGAAAATGACACTAAGGTTCATATGAAATAAGGGTGTAGGATCTAAAGGAAATAAAAGTATACCTAGATGAATGATACATATAGAGTAAATCATGTAAAGGCATACAATCAAATCACATAGGAGCAAATAAACATCTAGAAATAACATATATGCGATATGCCATAAATCTAGGAATGAAATCATCTAATGAGAAGCAAAGTTCATAAAAGTAAGCTTAGCGTTAGGTACATTTAGGAAGAGCGATTTAATCAAGTTGGAGAATGAGTATGAGACTATTACTAGTGGTGCTCAATTCAGGCTAAACACGACCATTTTTACGGGTTACACACACCCAACTTCTCACATAGAAGCAATCCAACCGTTAGGTTAAATTGAGTTTCTAGTCAATAGATTCTCCAGTAGTCATTCTCTTTTTAGAAGAAATTGAGTTCCTAAATTCACCTATCGAAGAGTACCAAATATGAAGTTTGCTTGATTCACTAATACTTGGCATAATGTGACTCAAACACCATGTTTTTATGAAGGTAAGTCTACATGATATATTTTACTCACTATCCCAATAGAGATGTGTTAAATGTTAAGATAAGAGTAAATGCAAAGTTTTAATCTTTTGTTCATGATTAACCGGTTATTTGGTTTTGATGACATATTACTTGATTTAATAAATGTGCTTAGATTTATGAATGCTCCTTAGCATATCTTGAAAAATGAATCTCATTAAGATTATTTATCTTAAACGAGATTGTGATTCACAAATGATATCAAAACTAGATATTTATATATTCTAAAGCAAATATTATTTTCTATGATTTTTGCCAATGTTATATATCATAATTTAACTAGTATTTGAAACAAAATGAAGTTTACTTGTTTATGCATTGTGACAAGTTGTTTTTCAATTCTAATAACTTAAATTATTTCAAAAAGAAAAGTGTAGTGCATTATCTTGTAACACAACCATTCATGCTACAAAGAAAATGAAATACATATAATATATAGTGTGTATTGTTCTTAAATATGTATTTTATCTTGTGGTGATAATTTTAAGTAGTGTGAGCAAAGTTTACATATGTTGTTAGTTTGCTCATGTTTGGTTTTTCGGATATGACACATTTATCCATTGCATTGCAATGTAAATTGCTTGAATATTTCGGACGAAACATCCAAGTCGTCAATCCTACTTCATTGTATATTTTATAAATGTGTTTAAAATGTTATTCTAATATTTGGAACACAATTATTGAACAAGTAGATTCAATATGACATTATCAACACAAGTGTGAGTTATGATCCAATGCATACTCTTTTCATCTACAAAGGATGTAAATATTTTCATATCAATCTAGTGTGATTGAGTATATAGATTCAAGACTATATCATTTGATGTAATCTTGAAACTTAAACAAATAACAATCCAATTTCTTGTCCATACTCAAAAACATGTCAATTAGATTTGATGAATATATCAACCATAATTTGAATAATGAATTGATATAATATCAAGATCTTTCTTGACCCTCACAAACACTCATTTAAAATAAATAGGCATTTTGATAGTGTGTTCCATTAATCCTAAGATTATTTATGAGTGAGGTTGGTGAATGATTGAAATTTGACTTATTACTTCATGATTGTTATAAGTTTTGTTTATGTGAAAGACTCTTCATTGTTACTTATAATGAACACACTTAGATTTTGAAAATACTTTTTCTTTTATATTACTACTAATGTTTTACAAAGATTCAATTTGTCATATTAAACAACTTAAGGTAAAACAAGGTAATTTGTTGAAAATGTTTAAGTGTGTTGTTAAGAATAGATTAAATTGTTTGAAATATTTAGGTGATTAGATTTAACTCATTTACAAGATGTTTGAGTAACATTAAGCCATCTATTCCTATATGCAATGCAAGCATAATTATGCAATCCTAACGCAAGAAATCTAGCATAAGATCAAGTTAAGTATAAGCTAGATAACTAACTATAAACTAATAGAGTACAAGGCACATATGCTAAGATATTCAAATAGCTAAATTACAAATAGCAACGATTAGCAAAGTAAAATCACAAATGAGTTCACATAGCACATAAAACACTTGTCGTCGTTTTGTGTTTTATATATACCAATGTTTACTTAGCTCGATTTTATTTGAAAATAAAATAGTTTCCTATCCATTTTAAAATTTAATAAAGATCAATATTTTGAAAACATAAATACTTAATTTTTCAAAGATATATCGACTAGGAATGCCCGACTCGAAGGAAAAGTTGAAATACAAGTTTTATGTTAAAACAAGACTCAAATTTTTGACCTTCGTGTAGTATTTTAACTTTCTGACTTATTTAAGTTTGTAATGGTTACTTGTAAGTATTTTTAAATGAAAGTAGACTCAATTACCTTTAAAACGCCGGGTGGCACGACTTCTACGGAGTAACGGTTAATTTTATATGATATTTCAAAGTTTTTGAAAAACTGTCGAACAGAAAGGCGGACCCCTTAAATTTAAGGGGGCCGCCCAGTATTTAAGGGGGCCGCCCAGACAATTAAAGGGGCCGCCCATCTGATACTCAAAAATGCATTTTTTGTTAAAAATTGTTTTCTGACTTTGTGGAAAGGTGTGTAACTTTCTGATTTTAAAAACGAACATATAACACTTGTTTTATGTATAATCTTATCTCGAGCTAGTATAATTAGTGTATATAATATCAAAACTAATACAAGTTAATCAACAAAACACTTTTCATATTAAATCCTCCTTAATGGGTAATTTGATACATGGATCGTACTCAATTTTTAAAACCATTTGTTTTGAAAATTTGAGCGACGTGGCTCTGGTACCAATTGTGGAAAACTAGAAGGGGGGGTTGAATAGTTTTCCCTTCTTTTTCGTTTTATAAAAACTTTGTTTCAAAATGTTGATTAGAATTTATTCAATTGTTTGTTTGAAAAACCTTCAATTAGATTTTAGTATAAAAGCAACATATAATCAATATGATCAATTATATATGTGAACTTTTAGATTAGTTTTCAAAACTTAGTTTTATGAATGAAGCATAGATCAAACTTTATGTGTATAAGTTTTCCTTTTAAAATCTTAAAACGTTTTGTATCAAATTATCGATTAAGTTAAGCTCAACATGAGAAGTGTTAAATATATATATTAGTCCATTTGACCATAAAATACAATTATATGTCCTATCACACTATTAACTTCTATGTACAACACATTCAATCATCACAACAATATAAGCAACAATTAAGACATATAGGCAAGCATAGATATAAAGCGATAAATGCAAGAATGAATGAAAAGAGATGAGAGAAAGAACATGCAAACCGAACACGATGATTTATAGTGGTTCGGCTACAAGGACACCTTCCTTGTTCCTACTCCACTCCCCGAGTCACCTACTCGAGAGTTTTCTTCACTACTCAACAAGCTCCCTTTTGGCGGAGAAAACCTTACACACCAATTTACACACCACAATAACTTCACACCTTAATCACAACAACTACACACCTATTCACTACTTAATCACACCACTTCTTCACACCTATCTTCTACACACCAATATTCTACACACCAATCATCTACACACCAATCTTCTACACACCAATCTTCTATACTCTTCACACCTATCTTCTTCACTCCTAACTTCTTCACAACTTAATACTTCCTAACTCTTTCTTCACACCAAGAGTATATTCACACCTTCAAGGCACTAATGTCTTGACACCTTCAAGCCACTAATGTCTTCACAACTTCAATGCACTAATGTCTTGACACCTTCAAGGCACTAATGTCTTCACAACTTCAATGCACTAATGTCTTGACACCTTCAAGCCACTAATGTCTTCACAACTTCACATAAGCACTAACTAGATCCTAATACATCTTTGGGTTTATGATAGGGAGGATACTTCTCTTGCACTTTAAGTGATGAAAGATTGGATCACTTGAAACAAAGATTAATAATCTTATGATCAAAGGGTTTTAGAAGGATGTTAAGAGAGAATTGGATCTGAAAATGTTTGTGCAAAAGGTTGGAAAAATTCCAGGTTTGAGGTGGTATTTATAGGGAAAAATTTCTGACAAAATCTGACAGGGGAGTGTGGCCGGTCCCCTTAATTGTGTGTCGGTCCCCTTAAAATTAAGGTGGCCGCCCCTTATAATTAAGGGGGCCGCCCTACTGAAACGGCCAGATTTTCTGTCTTTTAGTGGGGAAAGTTTATTTGGTGAAAAACTAACTAATTTTGGTTAAAAGTTTGAAATCATATATTTAGTATGATTAAAACATTTTTCTTTATTACCAAAAGTGTTTTTCAAAAATATATAATAAGTTTATATAATTAAATAAACTTTGTATTAGTTAATTAAATACCCCTTTGATCATGAAATGTATTAAACACTTGTTTATCCATACCTTAAGTGATTGTTGAAGCATACTTGAGACGTTGAGATGTCGAGGCTTGTTGACGTAAGAATGCATAGATGAATTGTGATCACAAGTAACTTAAGCACTTTACGTTATATGTTGTAACTTACATTTTTGTCATCATCAAAACATGAAGAGGATGTTTAGATTAAATATCGTAATATTCATGCCAACAATTTTATCTAAAGTGAATTATCTGCTTCTCAAGTTTGGCCATACCACACTTATGATTAACTAGGTCCTGATGAGTTTTTCTTTCTTCTACTTTCAGTTCATCATAAAGTTTTCTTAAGATTTCTAATTCTTTAAAAACTTCACAAGTAGCAGAACATTTAGTAATTTGTACCTCAGGATTGGAGAAAGCCATTAGAGGCATTTCATTTGAAGCTGACTCTTCTTCACCCATAAAGCTCCAATCAAAACCCATCCCATCAATAGCTACCATAGCTTTTGTTTCAGTGATGACCACATCCTTGCTCTTTTTCTCATGATTTTCCATGTTCTTGTTCTCAAAACCTCTGCCCTTATCACCCTGCTTCTTTGGTCTTCTACATTCTCTTGAGTAGTGACCTTTCATGTGACAGTTGTAGCACTCCACTTTAGACTTGTCATACCCAGCAGGTTCATTACCATTGATGACAATCTTCTTTCCAGTCCTCATTAAATATTTCTTAGCCCTCATGCTAAGAAGTGAAAGCTGCCACTTTATGTCCATTTCTTCAAGATCATCATCACTGATCTCTTGAAGATCTTCAAAGGTCAACATGGAACCATTGTGTTGTGATGTTAGGAAAGCACAACCAATAGTTTCATCTAAAATGGTTTTGGTACTGCTAGAGGTATTGGCAGTACCAAAACTTGTGTTGGCAGTACCTTCTTCTCTACCATCCTTTTCTTCATCAGCTCTCTTGGAAGTACCATGAGATGACACAAATGCCATATTTCCTGAGCTTGAACTAGTAGACTTCTTGACTTCATGTTCTACTATTTTGAAGTTGTTGTAAAGATCATTGAGACTCATGGAATCAATATCTGGTTTGTTTTTCCAGACAATGACATGCATGGCCCATTCAGAGGGTAGACTTCTAAGGAATTTGGAGTTTAAGTCTTCTTGAGATATGATTACCTCATGAATGGCTAACTGACTAGAAAGCTTTTGTAGTCTATTGAACATGCTGTCCAAAGACTCATTTGTTGTGGCTGAAAAGTTTTCAAACTGTTGTTTTAAAAGTGTTTTCTGAGTTTTCTTGGTGGCATCATTACCACCATATCTAGCCACAATAGCTTGAAAAAGGGTTTTAGCACATTTGTACTTGTTAAAGACTAAGAGCTGGTCATTTGGAATAGACATGAGAAGCATACTCCTGGCTTTAAGATCATTTCTCTTTTGGATTCTTTCTTCTGCGATTGTTGGGTTTACTTGCACAGTTGTGACAAGTGCATCATTTACTGTGGAGGTGGTGGTTATTGGTTTGAATGAGTTTCCTTCTTCAATAATCTCCCAAACTGCATAGTCTTGCACTTGGAAGTATTGCTCAACCCTCAGTCTCCACATCTCAAACTCATTCTATTTGAGTAATGGAAGTTTTGCG
The DNA here is from genome assembly GCA_030686995.1 of Artemisia argyi. NCBI lineage: Eukaryota > Viridiplantae > Streptophyta > Magnoliopsida > Asterales > Asteraceae > Artemisia > Artemisia argyi. The sequence continues at coordinate 120,262 of JARVZY010011593.1, read as the reverse complement.
GCCACATTGGTTTGAATGTGCTCAACATCCATTTTTGCTTTGTTCTTTTTTGTTGTAAATATCAGCCTAGCTCTGATACCACTTGTGGAAAGATTTTTCTCTCTATTGATGTGTAAACACTTGGGATGTTAGTCTCAATAATGTGTTTGGGATATTTATAAATGAATGTGAGTTAGCATGCGGAATCTACTAAAACACACTAAAGGAACAAAGGTGGTGAATGAGTAAATGTGAATAATTTCGAGTAATGAACACAACATGAAATAACACAAAATGATTCAATATTATTTATGAGATAATACAGGTGATCTAAACTATCACCAGGATTACAAGTGTAACCTTGAATCTACGTGAAAAGGATTTAGTATTTGAAGTTGTGCATGCAGTGAGAGATTTCTAAGAAGGTGACTTAAGGGTTCCTTTTATAGCATAAGGAGCCCTTATTACAAGTTGTCAAGTTGCTTAATATAAAATACTTAAAGACTTATCTTATCCTAAAATTACACCTTTCAAGGTAAAACACTCCATATTATCTACTGAGACTTCTGTACTACTTATACTAAACGTGTAACTTTGTACAAAGACTAATAATACAACTAAATATCTCTAAATAAAATATAACAACTTGTCTTTGAAACTGACAGGACCTTCATTGACTAGCAATACCTTCTTACCCAGAAGGTACTGTTAGTGTATCTTCAACTTCAACAAAAACAAAAGAGGCAGGCTTAACTTCATCTAGCAGGCTCTTCTGGCAGACTCTTTAACTTTGAGCATTTTATTCCCAACAACTAGTTTTAGACTCAACATTCATATTTTCATCTTTAAGAGATGAGTCACTAGCACTATCAAATGTATCAACCTCAACATTAACCCTTTCAATAGCAACATCTTTAACAAATTTTGGGCCATAGGTCATGGTTCGTTCCTAGAACTCTTCTAACCCTGTGTGTGCTAAGTCAATACCAGGAGTTGATGTAACACCTCTTATGGGTGGTGGAACTGATTTGTATCCTACTCCTGATTTGACATTATTAACAATTTGGGCCTCCCATATTTTATTAATTCCATCTGAAGCATAAGCTAATGTGTCTACAGTAATTTTAACATTATCATTAGCCTTTTTAACCTTTTCCAACTCTTCTCTAAGTGCTTCATTCACAGCTATCTTATAATCTAAGTCTCTTTTTAAAACAGCAATATCATCATTGTACTTAGATTCATTAGCTCTATAGTGTTCTAACTGTGCTTCTAAAACAACAAGACCTCTTTTATGATTTGCTAGGTTGTAATTGGTTTGATTTAACTCTAACAATTGTTCATCATATTGATCTTTAAGTTTCTCATAGTATTTTAAAGCTTTACAGGTTTTAGAACAAGGATTAATAATATGTACCTCAGAGTCAGAAAAATCCATAAGTGCAAGCTCTGTAGCAATCATTGCAGACTCTGGACCTTCTTCGTCATCCTCAGCCATATAGCTCGAATCATAGCTCACTCCATCAATGGCCAAAACAACCTTTGGTTCTTCAACTGTAGGCTCTTTCTTCTTGTCCTTCTTGTACCAAGTTGACCTATTATCAGGCTTCTTTGGTTTCATGCATTACCTGGCAAAGTGCCCCATCTTGTGACAGTTGTAGCACTCCACCTTCTTTTTATCAAAACCTACAGTTTCGTTGCCATTTATGATGATCTTCCTACCAGTCTTCTTCCTAAACTTCTTTGCCTTTAAGCTTAGCAATGCAACTTGCCATTTTATATCCATCTCTTCCATGTCATCTTCATCAATTTGATCCAAGTCTTCATGTGTCAGAATTGAACCATTTGATTAACTTGAAAGAAAAGCATAGAAAGTAGAATCTCCAAGACCAGCAACCTGACTTTTTGAACTAGCAGTGGTAACACCTCCACTGCCAGTGGAAACAGCAATGTTAGCAACATTATCATCACTATCACTCTCTTCATCTGAGCTATCATCAACAGATGATGATATAAGTGCTAAGTTCCCTGATCTTGAACTTAGTTTGCCAGCCTTCTTCAACCTCTGTTCAATAACTTTAAAGTTATTGTACAAATCATTGAGCTTCATATTCTCCAGTTCTGGCTTGTCTTCCCATACTGCAACATTAGTACCAAACTCAGAGGGTAGACTTCTTAAAAACTTTAAATTGAGGTCTTCCCTTTCCACCTCAATTCCAAACACTGTGAATTGAGTAACAATCTTTTGAAGCCTTGTGAAGATGATGTCAATGGATTCATTACTTGTTGAACCAAAATTTTCATAAGTCTGTTTCAACAAGCACTACAAAAAAATGACCATCTAGTGACACATAAAAAGTGTCACTAAAAATGAAGTAAGTGTCACTAAAGACCCAATAGGGAATCGGTGGCAGAAAAAAAAGTGTCACTAATATAGCTGCCACTAAATGGTTTTAGTGGCACTTTATATTTGTGTTGTTGCAGACCTTATGGGTTTTAGTGGCACCTCTACGTTTGTTGCTATTGACCATTTTAGCTTTAGTGGCACATAATTATCTATTGACCATTCTAGCTTTAGTGGCACATAATTATCTATCACAGGAAGCTTTAAGGACTTTGTGACATTTACTTTGTGTCATTATACTCTTACTGATGACGTATAGTCTACATTTGGGCCACGAGTCCAAATAATAAACACTACTAGCGCCTAAGCCCACCACGAGTGGGCTACCATGACAATGGTTTGGGCCGCGGTATCAATGGCTTGGGCTCACGAAGCCCAAAGCCCAAGTATACCAACCGGATACGTGATAAGGATCATCTATTCATGGAATAGATATCCTTACCTCGGATAAGCACTACGCGTGCGAAGAGTAAGGAGCAAGAAACACGGTTTCTATGCCCCTATATAAGGAATGATACATTCTCATTCAAAGGTACGATTCACAAACCCTAACTCTTTACGAGAACCCTAAATCGATTACTTACTCTCACGCCGGAGTCTAATCGTGGGAGACAATCCCATGATAAGCCTAACAGTGTTGTTTATTTTCTTAGTGCGCAGGTTACAAGTACTAAGAAGCAAATTGGTACGAGAGCAAGAGCCCATAATCAGGAACGCCCAACTTTTGTATCAACACTTACTATGATCACAAAGTAACCTGACTTTAGTGACATAACATTTGCCACTAAGATTTGTTACAATATTTGTTTTTACAACTGCGATATTTTCAAATTGTGGCACAATGTAATATTAATTCTCAATTATTGGATTTCTTTTAAAAAAAAACTAACAATTTCATATTCAAGCAAAAATGCAATTACCATTAAACAAGGTTTTTATATTATTAAAATAGAAATATCCAATAAATACAAAGCAAACAATATTCATGAACAACAAAAAAAGCAAACTGAGTGTAAATCTCTAACTGACTATAATAAAAGACACCTAAAAACTACAAACTTCATTATAACTTCATCAAAGGTTACAAGCATTGTGATAACTCTTGACCTTTGACGTCGGTAGCAAGCATTGTGATAACTTTTGACACTTGACTCCCCGAGAATCTGTAAGCCAACACAAACCAAAATTGTAGAAATTAATATTCAAGATGAAGGCAACAAAACTTCTCCATGAACATACAAGATTTCCGTTGTTCTTTGATAACCAGAATATGTGACAAACTTTCTAATTTGGATGAAGAAAAGTGCTAAAAAGTAAAGAACTTACAGTGATGAAGAGAAAGTGTACCTATGAAAAGTATACTCAAGAAAGATTCGTTGGAGTACCTGCGTAAAAAGAAACATAATTTTAGCAGTGAACTAATGTTACTTAACCATAATTAAACAAAAAAAGTGTCTTTTACCAATGTTTTCAGCTCCAACAGAAGATCCATGATTTGATGCTCCTTGATTCCATTAGTAGAGTTGTTTTAACCCGGAGAAAAGTTATCAAGAACCGATAAAGATTGGGAAATTAAAATTACTACCAAAAGTACAATAAGAATAAAAAATGTGAATGAAAATATATACCTCTATATTCATACTCCTAAGGATTCCAGACAAGTTAGAGTTTGTTGTCGGGTTCTTCAAAAGGTTTACAATGGTGTATAAAATATCTTCTATTTAATCCAATCGTTGATCCACAGTTTGTGAGCTTGTAGATGATGAGGCACCATTACTCCTAATAGAAAGCATCTTTCCTACCCATCGAACATATCCTCTTTTCTCTGGCCCCTTAACTTTGGATAAGTCGTCATTTGCCCAATCATCTTCTTGAATACCTTGGGTATTAGTGGATTCATTTGCGCCAACTTGTATTGATGCCTATATAGCAATAACATGTTCCACCTTTAGAAATATGAATAATAACATGTGGTATTTAAGATATTAAGAAATCACATTACCACAACTTGAGCAGCTTTGTCATTGACAATACTACCATCTTTGCAGGTTCGGCTTATTTGGTATAGTTTCCCTCGTGTTGGTTGCACCCCATTATTTTTATTAGCCTATAACAAGAATCGTTTCACTCACTTCTATTAATCTAACCTAGTGTTGGTATAGATTAAATGCATCGGCTAAAGACTTGTTAAGTCAAAATCCTAAACTGAGCATCAGTTAAAATGATGCTATCTTTGTTGAGGATAAGAAATATGCAAGCTATTAGGTATTTATTTTCCACTCACCGATGTTTTACAGTGTTCTATCTAGTTGCTGGTTTAAAACTATGGAGTGCAAGTCTGACATATAGATTAAATGTTAATTATGACCTTCACCGGTACTCTAGTTTTAGATGCTACATATCTTTAGTTCATGCTCTGTTCTGTCCCTACTTTAATCGCTATCCTGTAGATCAATGCTAATATGCGCATTAATTTTTCTGTAATCATAACTAAATGCATCAGCTAGTTTTAGATGCTACATATCTTTAGTTCATGCTCTGTTATGTCCCTACTTTAATCGCTATCCTGTAGATCAATGCTAATATACACAATAATTTTTCTGTAATCATAACTAAATGCATCAGCTATTTATTCAGTCAGATTCTGAAAGTTGAATTAACAAGTGTCTTGAGGTAACTAAAAAAAGTTGGTCAGGCGAGTTTCAACCAATGTTTAAAAATCATGGTTTGACCACAACCTGCAAGTATTTAAGGCATTGCATATTTGTTATTCTTTTAAGGAAGGAGATAAAAGTGTTCTTTGGTTCAACCCATTTCAACCAATTCAGGTTACACTGTCAAGTGCTTAATAAATAATAGTACTACATTATTTGTAAATCGATTATCATCAACTTATGTGTGTACATTCATATATTGTATTCCATTATCACAAGAACTAACTGTTTATTGAGTAACTATCTATTAAGTACAGCTGATGAGGCGAAAAATGAACCATTTTTAAGGGGTCATTTAAGCCCGTAATCGAATTTATTTGATCAAATATTGCCCTAAATCATTCCTTTTGTGATTTTAGGTACTTTGGGAGAGAAATCTGGAAAAGGAAGCAATTCGGACGTTTTTGGAGCATAAAAGTGAAGAAAACGCCAAAGTATTAATTTTCCTTGCTGAGAACAGTAGGTGACGGCGTCAAGAAGAAAATCCTGACGGCGTCAAGAGTAATTTTCATGACGACCCAGTACAGAAATGAAGGCGTCACAAGGTAGAGCGTCAAGAGTTAAATACGTGACGGCCTGGAAAATGATATAACGTAACGGCGTCAGAAGTAGATCACGGCAGTCCGAGAATTCTTTTGGCGGCAAGATGACGGCGTCACAAATTTCGTCTTGACGCCGTCAGCCTGAATTTCCTATATATAGTTTTCTAATTTTCATTCATAAAAGAGAGAAGTTTTGGAGAAACCCTAAGTACGAACTTGGTACGAATTTTACAGGTTTTTCAAGGGTTCTCAGCCCTTGATCCCTTTCATGTGTAATTGAGATAAGTACTCTTTTAATTCAATCAATATGTCTATGTGTTGGTTGTCTATATCTTGTTCTTGTCTTAATTCTACCATGCTAGGCTAGATCTATCTTGTGTTTGCTTGGATCTAATGAAACCTAGATGTTAATTATGTGTTGATTACTTGTTTATGGTTGTATTGGATGAATGATTTCAATGTTAGGCTTAAGAAAACTGGTAGATCTCCATTGTGTAACATGCTTGAACGTCTTAGGAAACATGAACCGATGTGTACTAGGTTTTATTGGTTGTATTTATTGCATGAGTAAATTCTAATGATCCCATGTTAGGAGCTTCTTAGCCGGCTCGACATAGGAGTGAAGTAGGCACTCATAGGATTGGGGAAGTAAGTACGCCACCCCATGAATGGTATTAAGGAATACAATCCGTCATCCACGCAACTATAACAAGTAATTAACGTGTAAAAGATATCTAGGGAGTAGTGAAATCTAAGTAAACACATTTTCTCCACTTATTGCTCACAACCTTAGTTTAATTTAGTTTATTTTCATTTCTAGTATTTTATTTTGATTGCATCTTTAGTATTGGGTTAGTTGACTAGCAACTAATTCCGCCCAAATCCTTCAAACCCGAGATTTTTACTTGCTTTCTAAAAAATATAAAAATACAAAAATAATCATCCCTCATCTTTAGAACTAGTATTTAGGTTTTCTAATCCTAGCGAAACTATTCCTTGCTGAACGATCAATCCCCCGGTACTTGTCACTATACTATACTACAACGATCAGGTACACTGCCTGGTGGGGGTTGTAAGCTTCTCGAGATCCCTTGAGAGGTAAAGCCTGGTGCAATTCCCACGCATCAACATCATATTAAAATTCTGGAAGCAAAAACATAGATGAAACATAATCAATTAGCAAGATTCAAATGTTGAAAATACACATACCCGCTATTTCATTCTGATTATCAAAGTGTTCATTAGTTTCCGTGTCCATCTGAGAGGAATTTGCATCATTTGTTTCATTAATTGTGTACCCATTCGACTGAGCTTGTGCTTCATCATGTTGCTGTTCATTTGTAGTTTCAGTAGAGATCATGCAGAGGCTCTTGCGCCTATCCATGCTGGAGTATACAATAAATAAAAAATCATGAGCTCAATAACACAACATATCATAATATGCATATATTCGTTACTAGAAGACATGACCTCAATAACACAACACAAGTAACCAAAGGAAATGCATGGAGATTGGGGTAAAACTAAAACTTATAAACTATATTTCAACAGGCCAATACTAATTGCAAAAGTTGTTTTTATTGTAAATATAAATATATCATTAAAAGTGTTATCGTTCCATCACTCTACTTCGTCCTCTTCATCGTCTATTCCCTTGTGTTCCATATCTGACGTAACATCTTCCCCATCGTCACCATCATCGCCTATTCTATGCAGATGAGTCACATTAGATACACCAGTCAAAAAATATCTACTTGACCTTCGTGTATTATACATCCATGATTTGTCCATTACTAAATACCTAACGTAAAAACTACATCAAACAAATTAGTGAATTGATGCTTATTTGTTTTAATGGAAAAAGCTTTGACTAACACCAAAAGTACTAATCAGAAACTCATTTGACCATATTTTCATATATCACATAAGAACTCAAATAAGAATGTTCAATTTTACATATTTTTTTGTGATTAAATCACCTAATAGTGACTCATATATAATAAGTTTATACAAATTACACTTATGCAAAGACATAGCAAAACCTAACAACCCACAACATAAGAAACGAAATGATAACATAGAAACTCAACTATGCGAATCTTTAAAAAACGTTGATTTATTCAAAACCCCCATGTGTTATACAATTTTTATGCGTAATTGCACAACAAACACTAATAATAATCAAAGAATAAAATTATTAATAATCACATTGAATCACGATTAGGTTGAATAAAAAAATGGTAGATATAGAATTATATCCTATTACCTGACAAAAGGATGAATACAATGATCGGAATTAACAAAAACTCTCTTATTGGGAATATGGGATTACTGTAAGTTGTAAATGAGATGGGGGCTGGAGATTGGATTTAATTTAGGGATATACCCCTCACAGTGGGAGGGAATTAATAAAAAAAAATCCCGCTCATTTAATTTAGTTTTTATTGAAATTGAAAAGGCGGTCAGGAATTAGTGGCATATGTCAAAATAAAATAAAGGAAACTAGTAACTTTTATTGGCATAATATCTGCGTGTATCACTAATTATACGGACTTTTAATAACATGCCTATTTTTGTGACAAAAATATGAGGTACAATAGTGGCACATAAAATATGTCACTAAAAACGTAATATAGTGACACATGTAAATCTGTCATAAAAAACGTGTGCCACTAAATGGCCTTTTTTTGTAGTGAAGGTCTTCTGTGTCTTCTTGGTGGAACCATTACCACCAAAGACATTGCAGATCTCCTCAAATAAGTCTTTGCAGTCTTGTACTTGCTGAAGGCTAAAATTTGATCCCTAGGAGGGTTATTAGCAACAAACCTCTGGCCTTCAGATCATTCTTCTTCTGAAGTCTTTCATCAATTGTGACTGGTGATGCGTGGGAATTGCACCAGGCTTTACCTCTCGAGGGATCTCGAGAAGCTTACAACCCCCACCAGGCAGTGTACCTGATCGTTGTAGTATAGTATAGTGACAAGTACCGGGGGATTGATCGTTCAGCAAGGAATAGTGTCGCTAGGATTAGAAAACCTAAATACTAGTTCTAAAGATGAAAGATGATTATTTTTGTATTTTTATGTTTATTAGAAAGCAAGTAAAAATCTCGGGTTTGAAGGAGTTGGGCGGAATTAGTTGCTAGTCAACTAACCCAATACTAAAGATGCAAATAAATAAAATACTAAAAGTGAAAATTAACTAAATTATACTAAGGTTGTGAGCAATAAATGGAGAAAATGTGTTTACTTAGATTTCACTACTCCCTAGATATCTTTTACACGTTAATTACTTGTTATAGTTGCATGGATGACGGGTCGTATTCCTTAATACCATTCATGGGGTGATGCACTTAACTCCCCAGTTCTATGAGCTCTTATCTACTCCTATGCCATGCACAACATAATCATAGGGATCCGAAACAGTGGCTCATGCATTAAATACTACCAATAAAGACCTAGTGCATATCGGTTCATGTTTCCTAAGACGTTCAAGCATGTTACCATTTGGAGATCTGCCAGTTTTCTTAAGCCTAACATAAAATCATTCATCCAAAACAACTACAAGCAAGTAATCAACACATAATTAACATCTAGGTTTCATTAGATCCAAGCAAACACAAAGAAAGTCTAGCCTAACATAGTGGAATCAAGACAAGAACAAGATATAGACAACCAACACATAGACATATTGATTGAATTAAAAGAGTAGTTATCTCAATTACACTTGAAAGGTATCAAGGGTTTAGAACCCTTGAAAAACCTGTAAAATTCGTACCAAAATCGTGGCTAGGGTTTCTCCAAAACTTCTCTCTTCAAATGTGAAAAACTAGAAAACTATATATAGGAAATTGGGGATGACGGCGTCAAGAACAAATGTGTGACGCCGTCATCTCGCCGCCAAATACTTCCTCGGACGGCCTTAATCTACTTCTGACGCCGTCATCCCTAGGCAGTCACACAAATTACTCTTGACGCCCTGTGTTGTGACGCCGTCACCAACTCTCGGATTTTAATTCATGATGTCTGACGCCGTCAGGAATTAACTCTTGACGCCGTCAGGTACTGTTCCTAGCATGGAAAATAGAGACTTTGCCGTTTTCTTCACTTTTATGCTCCAAAAACGTCCAAAATAGCTTCTTTTCCAGAATTCACTCTCCAAGTACCTAAAATCACAAAAGGAACGATTTAGGGCAATATTTGATCAAATAAATTCAATTCCGGGCTTAAATGACCCCCTAAAAGTGGTTCATTTTTCGCCTCATCATATACCCTTACACTTGAGATTTGCTTGTCCTCAAGCAAATATGCTTTTATTCTAATCAAAAGACAAGTTAGAGGTCATTTAACACTAATATAAAAGTAATTACAACAAATAATCACTCCACAAAAGACCAAAGACAAGCACGGAGGTCATACACTAGCACCTCACAAATAGTGTTTAGATACTCACATCTCTCGGGTGTAATAAAGTAATATAACAATATGGAAATGGAAGATATCTCTCACTACCTGTCATAGCAAAATAGATTACCATAGGCTTGGGAAAGGATCAAACCTCCACCACATGGCGTAAGCACCTAGGATAAACTATCAAAGAGGTCTTTTAAAGGGTTGTAACGTTAGGTATAGGGATATGAATTACACGGTTTTGTTGGATAAAGGAAGTTATTACTGGTGGCGAGCTAACAATCTTGGTTAATTACATGTACGATAGGCGTTGCTAAGCCAAGACTAGACTCGACTTAGGCTACTAAATCAAAAATAATAAAAACATAAAATAAACATAGAATGAAAAGGGATGGTAGTCCGTATGTTTTTCTCTTTCTTTTTCTATTTTTTTTCGATTTTTTTTTTTTTTTTTGTGCATACACTTTTACCCTACCATCCAAAATAATACATCATAGGGAATGAATATTCCCCTTACACTTGAATTTTTACATACTTTACATTAAACTAATCTAATGACTCGAATTAAGAAAATCAAAACACTTGGAGCACTTTTAAGATTAACGTACATATGGGGGTAATAAATGATGTTCTTCCCCATTACTCCATAAAATAAGTACTTACCCATGAGTCCCAATCGTCCCAAAACAATATGTACAAGGATATGACTCGACTTAGCAACCATGTAATCAATTAGAAAGTTAACTTAGGGTTTAACAAATAACAATAATGCACTAAGGATGAGTGCATACACGGAAGGCTAAGGCGATTTGGGTGTACATTTAAGTGGGGTGTAACAAATTCTTCCTTTAAGTAAAATGCTTAAAGTTAGAAATGAAAAGATAGGCTCAGAGGGGTGAACTAGGGGTTTCGTGTACTAAAAATGAGTACAACGCTAAGGGTGTGGGAAAAATTAGTTGACTTAACTAGCCAAGTAATATGACTTAAATGGTCAAGTAATTATGATACGGGTTTAACACAAGGGTGATCCTAATGCCTCTTATCATGTAGTAAATCCTACTACACGAATGTAGTCTCACTAGCGGTCTCGGGATGCATCACTAACGCAAGTTCTAGAATCTAAATGCTACCGGTACACTCATAAGCACTAATAGTAAATGCTTTTCCTATCAAAACTAAAGGCGAACCTCACGTATTTGGGTGGAAAATTTTTCTGAAAGTACGGTTATGTGCTAGTTATACAATCTCCTATCCATGAGACGCTTGCTATGGCTAAAGTTTCACACCTAAATGTTGTAAAAAATTTTAAATTTGGCGCTAAAATTGCACTAACAAGTATTTCTCATAGTTTTATTACACACCTACCATTAAACAAAACAAACTCAAGCGAAAGTGTATTGTAAGGTATCATCAATTTACCCTCCCCTTACACTTAAGATGAACATTGTCCCCAATGTTCAAGTAAAGAATGTAAAAGTAAAATAGTAAAAAGAATGAAATCAAATACTCCCCTGATTCGCTCGGTATGGATTAAAGGTTGGCCAGGTTAGATCTTCCTCCAAGAAAATGAACAATCAAAGCTTCCCTTCCAGAATATAAATCATCTTCTTGTCAAACATAACCTGTAAATCCTGAGAAAATAGACAAGACAACCTCGCGTAAAATCGGCGGCATCCTATATAAGTTACTAAATCGTAGAAAGCAAAGTAAGATATAATGCTTGTAAATGAAGTTTGCAGATTTCCTAGAGATTATAAAACTTAATAATTCACAAAAACTATAAGACTCCGTTAGAAAAACAAAACTGGTAAAATTTCCAGATTTTTACACGTGACGCCGTCAAGAGTAAACTCTTGACGCCGTCAGGATTGACCTGCAGAAATTTTTATGTTAAGTTTCCGGAAAATTTCTGGAAAAACTTGGTTCTACTTCCTGGAAAATCCTGCAAAACTTCATTATGACTCAATACAAGCTTTTGACTCTAACAAATACAAATATACATGCTCACTTAAAATTGTGGAAAATCATGATCGTGTGTTTCTTAAAAACATATTTGGGGTTTCCACTTACACTTATCTTTTGCAAAAATACTTTTAGGTTGGAGTTAAGACTAGGCCAAACAACATAGTAATGTATTTCCACTTTTTAGTTTAGAAACATGATCTATCAACAATAAAAATGAAGCATGCATACGGAAGCAAATAACAAACAAATAAAATGAAAATCACACAAAGCATGGGTTGCCTCCCAAGAAGCGCTTTTCTTTATTTACGAGTCTTGTAGCTAGACTCAAGGCCATGGGTTACTACGTGACCTCATCTTTGGTTCCAATTCCTAGGTCATCTCCTAAATTCGTTTTGTATTCGGGACCTAGTTGTAAGCACTCCTTGTAGAAACCAAATATCCTATTCATAACATACTCAACTCCTCTACATCTATCTTCCTTATTCCTATAGTAAACTGCTTGTTTGTGTTCTTTTTCGAAATTAGAGAGAAGGCGGTATTGTTCAATTTTGTATGGCATTTGATAGGCAACCTCCTCATTCTCTTCCTTGAATCTAACTATCCCTAGAGTCGGGTCATAACTCATCCTAGTGGCCTCAACAAATGGTTTTCCGAATATTACTTGGCTTAGGCAATCATCTATCACCGGACGAGTATCCTCTACTATTACAAAGTCGATCTCATAAGTGAAGTTTCCGACAATTACATGTAATCCTTTCACTCTTCCAACAAAATTGCTAATCAAATTCTTGTTGGGCATCACTCTATGACCTAGTTGCTTCTTCATAACCCAATTATAGTATGTCCTAGTCATGATGTTTATAGGAGACCTAGGATCGATATAAGCTTTCCACACATGCATATGCCCAATATTGCATGGTATGTTGATGTTAGAGGGGTCTCCTACTTTAATAAGGGGTGAACCAAGGATATATGGTGTCTCGGGATCATTGAATAAATCCTTATGATATTCACGTTCTTCCTCGGTGGGCAACTTATCAAAGTGGTCTTCTACTTCCTCTAACTTTTCTCCCTCATTAACCTTGTCTTCCCTAATCTCATCCCTAGTCTCGGTTTCTACTTCATCTTTGTCATTTTCTTCAATACTCTTATCTTTTGGCTTAATGGTGACAACATTGACAAAGTGGACATGTTTGGATGAGGAGGGGTCCTTAGTTTGGATTCCACTATTAGTGTCCCTAGTGTCCTTCCTAGGTGTGGTTAATGCTTGGTTGTTGAGGGCTTTCCATAAGTTGTCTATCTTGTTGGTCATCTCAGTTTGTTGTTGGTTGAATTCGGTTTCAAACCTAGCTATGCGAGCTTCTTGAGATGCCATGAACTTAGACATCAATCCTTCAAGATTGTTGGTACTACCATAGTTGTTAAAAGGATTTTTGTTGAAAGTATGGTTGGATGGTGGACCGTTTGGTTGATAACGATTAGGCGGATTGAAAGAATTGGGTTGATTTTGTTTCCACCTAAAGTTTGGGTGATTTTTCCAAGAGGGGTTGTAGCAATCACCGTAAGGGTTTGGCTCGGGCTTGAAAGTGTACCACTTATCTCCCGCTCCGTCGGTACGCGTGGATGCGTAGTCCGCAAAAGTTGTTCCGGGGAGTTCCACACAATCACGAGTGTCATGGGGACCACTACATAATTCGCATGAAGAAGTGATTTTGTTCACTTGGCTTGAAGGCTTAGGAGCTTCGCAAGATTTCATGAGAAACTTGACTTGGTCCTCAAGTTCCATGATCCTACGGTCGGGAGTGCTAGAATTGTTCGAAGGCAAAGATATTGCCTTGACTGTTTTGTTCAAATCACGGGGATCATTCCAACTTTCGTTGTCATAGAGAGCAAGATCTTCTATGAGTTCCCATGATTGTTCCGCACTTAGATCACGTAGCTTACCACCGGCCGATTGGTCAATGGTTCGCCTCGTGGAGAGATCGATATGGTCATAAAAAATTTGGACTTGGAGCCAAAGATCTATGCCATGATGTAGATCCTGGTTTAGTGAGTAAGGATGTTAGTAGTCACAATGTGGCTGGTGAGGAGCATGTTCGTGATGAAAACATTAAGAAAACTAACAAGGATGGGGGTGGAGGAGTGCAGGGTAGTTCTGAGTTTGTGTTTGGTTCAAAGAATGGGGGAAGTGGTATTCTTAAAAAGCCGCCTGTGGTTTTGAATTCTGTGCATTTTGGTCCTAGCTTATTTCATAGAAATGGTTCTTCTAATGTTTGGGCGTCCAAAAAGGCTGGGGTTAATGCTGTTAATTCAGATGGTTCGTTGAATATAGAGTCATTTGCTGAGAAAATGAAGAAAGGAGCAGAGGATAGGGAACTTCTTATGCAATATGTTCCTCAATCTGTTTCTAAGTTAGGTAATGGTAATAGGAGAATCGATATTTCAGTTCAAGACATTAAGAAGGGGAGTGAAGCTTGCTCGTTGCAGCTGTATGGGTATTTTGTGGGGACGTCAATGGATTTCAGGGTGGTAAATGCTAATTTGAGTAAGATGTGGAGAGTGTATGATATAGAAGGAATTACTAAGACTAATGCAGGGGTTTACTATTTTAAATTTAAGAGTGAGGCGGGGATGAAAGCGGTTCTTGAAAGCGGTCTGTGGATGGTCAATAATGTTCCTTTGGTGCTTAATGTGTGGGAACCAGGGATATGGCTTGAAAAAGTTGAACCGAGCACCATTCCTATTTGGGTTTGTATTTACAACATACCAATGGAGCTTTGTAATGGTAATGGTTTAGGTAAGATTATGAGTGGGGTGGGAAAACCTATGCTTATGGATAAAATGACGAGGGAGCGATGTTTAAAGAAATCGGGAAAATTGGATTTTTCCAGATGTTTGGTTGAGGTTGATGCAATTGATGAATTGCCTAGTTTTCTTGAGATTTCTTATCCTCCTTTAGGTAATAGACCTGCCAAGGTGGGTAAATTGGATGTCAAATATCAGTGGAAACCACCGTTATGCACTCACTATAAGACATTTGGGCATACGACAATTGCTTGTAAATTTAGACCAAGGTCTGAGGAAGAATTGGCAGCTAAAACCGCTTTTGAGTCCTCTTATGTTAAACCTATTGTGTCTAAGAACATTGCTGGTGTGGATCAGGTTGATGATGGTTTCAAAGTTATGGGCAAGAAAAATAGACCGGTTAATGTGAAGACTAATGAGGTTCAGGGTAATGGTGGTGGGCAGAATAGAAGTGGAAGGGATGTTGGTTCTCATAATAGAAAAGTTCAGAATAATGGAAGACTAGGGTATAGCAATAATGGGGCTAGTTTTAATAGTCAAAGGAGATTCGGAGGGGTGATGCAGAGTAACGTTTATCAGAAAAAAGGTAATAATGCAGGTAATTTTGTTTCTAAAGGGAAATCTGTGGCCAAGGATAATTCAGGTGGTGGCAAAGCTGTTCAAAACAAGGGGGATGGTGGGATTGTTGAAAAACCAAAACTTGCTTCTGCCTATGACCATAATTTCAGGCCAAAAGTTCTGGTGAGAGGCTCAGGTTCTGGTAATGATGACGTTAATTTGTGTAATGAAAATGTTCCAGTTAGTAATTCTTTTGATGTGCTTGGTGATCAAGAAATGATTGATAAGGAGAATGCGGTGGAGGAAGCTATGGATGAGGAATATATTAATGTGATTTGGCCAAAGTTGAAGCTGGAAGTTATTAATGTTATGGAAACTGGAATTTACCCCTTAAAGGCAATTAGACTAGGATGGTCTCTTCAACAAACAGACTTTTTCTATAATAACTGTCATGGGTATGGTCTAGATCCCTCTGTTGAAGATGATGATGTGGCTACTGATGATGGTGGTATGGCTAAGGACATGAGACCAGAGGATGAGGATTTGGAAGCCCGTAGTAGTGGTAATAACGTGGCTGACGCAGATAAAGATATTTCCAATGTATAAAGCTTTTTCGTGGAATGTTAGAGGTCTCAATAACCTCGCTAGTCAGAAACAAGTGATTGATCTGCTACATGAAGGTAATTTTAGTTTATGTGGTCTTCTCAAAACAAAAGTTAAGAAGAGGAATTTGCATAATATTTGTTCTACTGTTTTAGGCAATTGGCATTGGGTTTCGAATAATGCTTCTTGCTCTAATGGCACGGGTATTATAGTGGGTTGGGATCCTAATTCTGTTAGTGTTATGGTTATTAGTCAAACTTCCCAACTTTTGAATTTGTATGTTGAATCTGTTAATAGCCAACATAGATTCTTTTGTTCATTTATATACGCCCATGTTAGAGCTAGTAGTAGGAAGGAGTTGTGGAAGGATTTGGTTTGTCATAGTCTGCTGGTTAAGGATAAGCCGTGGTTATTAATGGGTGATTTTAACGTTATTTTGGACCCTTCAGAAAGGTCTGCTGGATCCTCTTCATTTACGCCAGGAATGGTTGAATTTAGAGAATGTTTAGGGGAGATTGGTGTGGAAGATTTGGTGATGTCAGGCCTCAAATTCACTTGGAATAAAAGTCGGAGTAAGGTTGATGGCTTATTGAAAAAGTTGGATAGGGTTATGAGTAATCTGCCGTTTGTGGAAATGTTTGCTAATGCTAATGCTCAATTTCTTCCTTTTGTGGTGTCGGATCATACTCCCGCTGTTGTTGAGTTTCCTATGTTGCCAAGAGCTAAACCGAGACCTTTTAAATTTGTTAACTTTTTGGCTAAAAAGGAGGAATTTTTTGCCTATTGTCAAAGATGTTTGGGAAAGGCACATTCCTGGTCATGCAATGTTTTCTGTGGTTTCTAAGTTGAAATTATTGAAGAAGCCGCTTAGAAAGCTTAAATTTGCTCAGGGTGATTTAACTAGGAAAGTCACTGAGTTGACACATGAACTGGAAAGGACTCAATCCAATATGGTTAATGATTCTCATGATCCTGTGTTGAGAGCCAAGGAGATGGAATGTCTTAAAGCGTATAATGATGCTGTGAGAGATGAAGAATTATTGTTGAAGCAACGTGCTAAAGTAGAATGGTTGAGTGAAGGCGATTTTAATACGAAGTTTTTTCATAAAACCGTTAAGGAAAGGTTGAATAGGAATAGGATTGAGAATGTTGAAGATATGAATGGGGTGTTATACTCTGGTCAACAAGTTGGAGCTCAGTTTGTTAAACATTTTCAGTGTGTGCTTGGTAATATGAAGAATGTGGAATCTATTGTTGATCCGGCTTCTCTTTTCTGTAAGAAATTGTCCCCTGAAGATGCTCTGTTTATGGTTAGGCCTGTTACTAGAGATGAGATCAAGAATGTGTTTTTTGAGATGAATGATGATAAAGCGCCAGGACCGGATGGGTTCTCGTCTAAGTTCTTTAAAGCTTCTTGGTCTGTTGTGGGTAATGAAGTTTGTAGGGCTATTTTTGATTTCTTTAAGAATGGTAAGCTTTTGAAGGAAGTTAATGCTACAATTATAGCTCTTGTGCCTAAATCTCAAACTCCGCAAAAAGTTTCGGATTTTAGGCCGATTTCGTGTTGTAACGTTTTATACAAGGCTATCACTAAGATTATTGCTAATAGGATCAAAGGTTTTCTGGGTGAGTTGGTGGATGTTAGTCAGAATGCTTTTATTCCGAATCGACAGATTAGTGATAATGTGTTGCTGACCCAAGAATTCATGAGGAATTATCACAGGGATTGTGGTCCGGCTAAAGTGGCGTTCAAGATTGATATTCATAAGGCTTACGACTCTGTGGAGTGGGGCTTTATGAAGCAGTGTTTGATTCATTTTGGTTTTCAAAAGGATATGATTGCATGGATCATGAGTTGTCTGTCTTCTCCCTCGTTTACTATTAACGTTAATGGTGATCATCATGGTTATTTCAAAGGAATGAGGGGACTGAGACAGGGTGACCCGTTATCGCCCTATTTGTTCACTTTAGTGATGGAGGTGTTCTCGTTGATGGTTAGAAGGAAGATTGAGGATGATGGTGATTTCAAATTCCATTGGAGGTGTGACAAATTGAAGATTACCCATTTGAGTTTTGCTGACGATCTCATGGTTTTTTCCAAAGCTGATGTTCACTCTGTGGAGCTTTTGAGTGATGCGTTAAAGGAGTTTAGTGGTGTCTCAGGCCTGGTTCCTAATTTAGACAAAAGTTCTGTTTTCTTTGGCAACGTTCCTGATCATTTGAAGGCTGCTATTCTGAATATTCTTCCGCTTGCTGTTGGTGTATTTCCTGTAAGGTACCTTGGCCTTCCTCTTATTACTTCTAGACTTTATAAACATCATTGTGGTAGTCTGTTAGATAAGGTTAAGAAGAGAATTCATAATTGGAAAAACAAATCGTTATCTTTTGCGGGTCGGCTACAGTTAATTAACTCTGTGGTGAGTTCTATTCAATTGTACTGGGCTTCATGCTTTATGTTGCCTAAAGCTGTTAATGCGGATATTGAACAAATGATGAGGGGTTTCCTCTGGTCTAATGGTGATTTGATTAAAGGGCAGGCCAAAGTTAGATGGAATGATGTGTGTTTGTTAAAGATTCAGGGGGGTCTTGGTATTAAATCTTTAGGCACTTGGAATATCTCTCTTATTGCTAAACATATTTGGAATGTAGTGTCGAAGAAAGATTCATTATAGGTTAAATGGGTTAGCTCTTATAGGTTGATTGATAGAAGTTCCACTATAAGAAATTTCTGGGACATTCCTAATCGTAATGATGTTAGTTGGTGTTGGCGTAAGATATTGCAATGTAGGGAGATGGTTCGGGACCATATTGTGTATTCTGTTGGTGATGGTTCTACTATCTCTGTTTGGTATGATAATTGGTTGTTTATTGGCCCTTTATCGCAATTCATTACCAAAAGAGATATCTTTGAAGCTGGTATGTCTTTAAGCGCTAAAGTTTGTGATGTGGTTGAGAATGGTGATTGGAAGTGGCCTGAGGTGTGGAGGGTGAAGTTTCCGTTCCTTTTTCATCTTCCACCTCCATTATTGTTTCATGGTCGGAAGGATAGAGTTTTATGGAAGACTAATGATGGTAACCTTGGCCATTTTTCTGTTAAAAAGGTTTGGTCTGATATTACTGTCTCTAAGCCTGTTGTTCCATGGTATAAACTTGTGTGGTTTAGCCAAAACATTCCAAGACACGCGTTTATTTTGTGGCTTGCAATCAAAGATAAATTGAAGACCCTAGATAGAGTGGCTGTTTGGCAAGGGTTTCATGATATTAATTGTTCTTTGTGTAGCAATGAGATTGAATCTCATCAGCACCTATTCTTTGAATGTGATTTTTCTTTGGAGCTGTGGCGCAAGTTTAAGAAGTTGATTAGGCTGGAGTCTGCCCCTAACTCGTTGTCTGATATTGTTCGTTTTGTTTGTGATAGACCTATTAATAGGTCTGTTTGGAGTATCTTGCAGAGGTTAGTCATTGGGGCTACGGTTTACTTTGTGTGGCAAGAGCGAAACATGAGAAGATTTCAGCATAAGAATAGACCTGTTCATGAGCTATTTGGAATAATTAGGGAAAATGTGAGACTTAGGTTGCTGAGTTTGAAGATTAGAAGCTCTAGACATGCTAATGAGGCTGCTGGTTTATGGGATTTTGAAGTGAGGAAGTGTGATGGGAGCAAGAATGTTAAATTCTGTATAAATGAGTAAGGTGTTATGCAGTTTTGGTGATATGGGTGTTTATGGTGATATGGGAGGTGGTCCTGAAGTTTATGATGCTGGTACTCTCCACTGGAGTTATGTGATCAGGTACTCTTTTTGGTTCAGGGGTGGGTTTGTTGTTTGGGTTATCAGATGTGATTCTTCTTTTTCTATTAGAACAGTTTACTTTTGTCCATGGTGTTTACATGTTAATCCTGTGTGGTGTGAGCCTAGCTCAGATGACACTTGGATTAGCTTGTATTTAGATATCTCTTGTGTAACTGATTGTCCAACATGGTGTGTGCCTAGCACAGATGGTGTTTGGTTAATTATGTTATGTGTTTGGCATCTTTATCATGGATTCATTTGGTCTGGTATTGATGATGGTTTGGAAGTATTTTGTGGTGTAAAAGGGGTGATTTTTTGCTATGGCATGTCGTTATGCTTTTGGACTGGAATATGTATCAAGGGGTCATTTTTTATAGTTTTTTGGGTGGGGCCTGGTTCTTGTGTGATGGGGTCCTTTATTATGGTATGGGCTATAAAGCCTTTGGTGTTTTTGAAGCTGGGTTTGGTTTGGATTTATTTGAAGTGGGATGAAAGCATAATAGATAGTCTTTTGATGGTTGATTTGGATTTATGTTGGAGTTGGGATGACAGTATAAGAGATAGTAAGTATGGGCTTATGGTGGTTATTTCTCTAGGGCCTACTGAGATGCTTTTGAGATCTTTATTTCTGTTGTTCTCCATGGATTATTTCTTTGAAGATATGAAGGCCAATTGCATATTGGTAGGAGTCCTAAATGATAGTTGCGCTCTTTTTTCCTTTCCCGGGTTTTGTACCGATGGGTTTTTCTCGGGATGGTTTTTAAGGAGGCAATATTGTTTAGTGAAATGCTCCACGTTTGATTGTATTGAGATGGTTTCGGTGTTGAAGTTGTTGATTTTGTCCCCGGCATTGAAGATGAAGTTTATGGATATGTGTGAGGATGGGAAGTTGAAGTCTATTGCTATATTTTGGATATTGGATTTTATTTGGTGTTCTTTAATTTGTAATAAGTATAGTTATTGGAGGACTTTATTGTTGCTAGTGATGTTCCCGAAGCATGTTTTGGGAATGTCATTTGAACTATACTTATATGGGTTTGTCCATATAAGTTACTTGTAATTTTTGAGTGTTTTATATTTTTTCCGGGGATGGTCCCTTTTTCCCAAAAAAAAAAGACAAGCACGGAGGTCATACACTAGCACCTCACAAATAGTGTTTAGATACTCACATCTCTCGGGTGTAATAAAGTAATATAACAATATGGAAATGGAAGATATCTCTCACTACCTGTCATAGCAAAATAGATTACCATAGGCTTGGGAAAGGATCAAACCTCCACCACATGGCGTAAGCACCTAGGATAAACTATCAAAGAGGTCTTTTAAAGGGTTGTAACGTTAGGTATAGGGATATGAATTACACGGTTTTGTTGGATAAAGGAAGTTATTACTGGTGGCGAGCTAACAATCTTGGTTAATTACATGTACGATAGGCGTTGCTAAGCCAAGACTAGACTCGACTTAGGCTACTAAATCAAAAATAATAAAAACATAAAATAAACATAGAATGAAAAGGGATGGTAGTCCGTATGTTTTTCTCTTTCTTTTTCTATTTTTTTTCGATTTTTTTTTTTTTTTTTTTTTGTGCATACACTTTTACCCTACCATCCAAAATAATACATCATAGGGAATGAATATTCCCCTTACACTTGAATTTTTACATACTTTACATTAAACTAATCTAATGACTCGAATTAAGAAAATCAAAACACTTGGAGCACTTTTAAGATTAACGTACATATGGGGGTAATAAATGATGTTCTTCCCCATTACTCCATAAAATAAGTACTTACCCATGAGTCCCAATCGTCCCAAAACAATATGTACAAGGATATGACTCGACTTAGCAACCATGTAATCAATTAGAAAGTTAACTTAGGGTTTAACAAATAACAATAATGCACTAAGGATGAGTGCATACACGGAAGGGTAAGGCGATTTGGGTGTACATTTAAGTGGGGTGTAACAAATTCTTCCTTTAAGTAAAATGCTTAAAGTTAGAAATGAAAAGATAGGCTCGGAGGGGTGTACTAGGGGTTTCATGTACTAAAAATGAGTACAACGCTAAGGGTGTGGGAAAAATTAGTTGACTTAACTAGCCAAGTAATATGACTTAAATGGTCAAGTAATTATGATACGGGTTTAACACAAGGGTGATCCTAATGCCTCTTATCATGTAGTAAATCCTACTACACGAATGTAGTCTCACTAGCGGTCTCGGGATGCATCACTAACGCAAGTTTTAGAATCTAAATGCTACCGGTACACTCATAAGCACTAATAGTAAATGCTTTTCCTATCAAAACTAAAGGCGAACCTCACGTATTTGGGTGGAAAATTTTTCTGAAAGTACGGTTATGTGCTAGTTATACAATCTCCTATCCATGAGACGCTTGCTATGGCTAAAGTTTCACACCTAAATGTTGTAAAAAAATTTTAATTTGGCGCTAAAATTGCACTAACAAGTATTTCTCATAGTTTTATTACACACCTACCATTAAACAAAACAAACTCAAGCGAAAGTGTATTGTAAGGTATCATCAATTTACCCTCCCCTTACACTTAAGATGAACATTGTCCCCAATGTTCAAGTAAAGAATGTAAAAGTAAAATAGTAAAAAGAATGAAATCAAATACTCCCCTGATTCGCTCGGTATGGATTAAAGGTTGGCCAGGTTAGATCTTCCTCCAAGAAAATGAACAATCAAAGCTTCCTTTCCAGAATATAAATCATCTTCTTGTCAAACATAACCTGTAAATCCTGATTCGCTCGATATGGTCATAAAAAATTTAGACTTGGAGCCAAAGATCTATGCCATGATGAGGGACTTTTTGGAGTAAGTCCTTGAAACGAGTCCATGCTTCATAGAGAGTTTCACCTTGACGTTGTTGGAACATCAAGATGTCATTTCTAAGCTTGGTAGTTCTCCCCGGTGGGAAAAATTGAGCAAGGAAACGAGTAGTGAGATCATCCCATGTGGTGATGGATCCCGCGGGTAAACGCTCAAGCCATTGACTAGCTTGATCCCGTAGAGAGAATTGGAATAGGCGTAAATGGGTTGTCTCTCTAGTTGCAACATCTAGGTCTATGGAGTCTACGATTTTGAGGAAGTCCTTGAGATGTTGATTTGGATCTTCGGAACGAAGTCCATGGAATGCACATCCGCTTTGCACCAACCGGATGGTGTCGGATCGCAAAGGTGTCACATTGGCTCCGGTGAGCTCAATGGTGTTTCGATAGCCATGGTGGCTAGGTCGGGAATACTCTCCTAAGGTTCGGGGCCTAAGGGGTTCTAAAGGTGGGTTTTGTTGTGGTGGGATGATAGGTTCAAAGATGTTACCACCTTCCATGATGTCGGATGGTAAAGGTTACGAACAAAGACACGAAGAAATAAGATAGACTAAAGAAGACCTAAAAATAAAAATAAAATCTTACTAGAAAGGAATCTAGCAAGTAGACCTAATAAAAAGAGATTCTAACCTAGACAATAACTATTCCCCAGACTGCGGCGCCAAAAACTTGATGCGTGGGAATTGCACCAGGCTTTACCTCTCGAGGGATCTCGAGAAGCTTACAACCCCCACCAGGCAGTGTACCTGATCGTTGTAGTATAGTATAGTGACAAGTACCGGGGGATTGATCGTTCAGCAAGGAATAGTGTCGCTAGGATTAGAAAACCTAAATACTAGTTCTAAAGATGAAAGATGATTATTTTTGTATTTTTATGTTTTTTAGAAAGCAAGTAAAAATCTCGGGTTTGAAGGAGTTGGGCGGAATTAGTTGCTAGTCAACTAACCCAATACTAAAGATGCAAATAAATAAAATACTAAAAGTGAAAATTAACTAAATTATACTAAGGTTGTGAGCAATAAATGGAGAAAATGTGTTTACTTAGATTTCACTACTCCCTAGATATCTTTTACACGTTAATTACTTGTTATAGTTGCATGGATGACGGGTCGTATTCCTTAATACCATTCATGGGGTGATGCACTTAACTCCCCAGTTCTATGAGCTCTTATCTACTCCTATGCCATGCACAACATAACCATAGGGATCCGAAACAGTGGCTCATGCATTAAATACTACCAATAAAGACCTAGTGCATATCGGTTCATGTTTCCTAAGACGTTCAAGCATGTTACCATTTGGAGATCTGCCAGTTTTCTTAAGCCTAACATAAAATCATTCATCCAAAACAACTACAAGCAAGTAATCAACACATAATTAACATCTAGGTTTCATTAGATCGAAGCAAACACAAAGAAAGTCTAGCCTAACATAGTGGAATCAAGACAAGAACAAGATATAGACAACCAACACATAGACATATTGATTGAATTAAAAGAGTACTTATCTCAATTACACTTGAAAGGTATCAAGGGTTTAGAACCCTTGAAAAACCTGTAAAATTCGTACCAAAATCGTGGCTAGGGTTTCTCCAAAACTTCTCTCTTCAAATGTGAAAAACTTGAAAACTATATATAGGAAATTGGGGATGACGGCGTCAAGAACAAATGTGTGACGCCGTCATCTCGCCGCCAAATACTTCCTCGGACGGCCTTGATCTACTTCTGACGCCGTCATCCCTAGGCCGTCACACAAATTACTCTTGACGCCCTGTGTTGTGACGCCGTCACCAACTCTCGGATTTTAATTCATGATGTCTGACGCCGTCAGGAATTAACTCTTGACGCCGTCAGGTACTGTTCCCAGCATGGAAAATAGAGACTTTGCCGTTTTCTTCACTTTTATGCTCCAAAAACGTCCAAAATAGCTTCTTTTCCAGAATTCACTCTCCAAGTACCTAAAATCACAAAAGGAACGATTTAGGGCAATATTTGATCAAATAAATTCAATTCCGGGCTTAAATGACCCCCTAAAAGTGGTTCATTTTTCGCCTCATCAACTGGTCCAGTGTTTGTCTTTTGTACTACCTTGCCATCAATAGTTTCTGAGGTAGTACCAGGTTTAAAGGAATCACCAAACATAATGATCTCCCAAAGTTCATAGTCTTGCACCATAAAGAATTGTTCGATCATTAGTCTCCACATCTCATAATCATTCAACTTAAGCTTAGGAAGCTTAGCAGCAATATTGGACTGACTACTCTCTGTCTTCATTGAATCTTGTGAGTGAACTTCGGATCTTCTAAATCAAAGTATCAAAGCCTGGCTCTGATACCACTTGATGGATCTAAACACCTTGATATGTGTTAGAATGATACTTTGAATTATTCCACTAAGTATGCGGAATCTACTTAGTAATACTTAGAAGTTTGTTTGTGAATAAAACAGTGTATATGAATAAACAATGAGTGAAACAAACTGTTAGCTCCAATATTATTAAGAATAATAATACGAGTGATCTTTGTATCACTAGGGTTACAACCTTGAAGCTCTAAGAAAAACGTATGAGAGTTATCTCTAACCCTAGACCTAGGACCTCCTTTTATAGCACAAGGAGTCCTCTTCTACAAGATACGCATAATGATAATAGAATAAGATATACACAAAATCTATTCTATATTCATCTATACAAGTTTCCTAACAGTTATCCCAATAGCAGTGGTAATAATATGTACTAGCAGTGGTAATGAGTTTCCACTGCTAGTGCATTCTTCAGCAGTTGTAATCTTCATACTAGCCGTGGTAAATGTTAATATAATTCCCAACAAGGTACATTATTGAAAGAGCCAAAGCTTGTGATCAAGATCAACCACACATATGGTAGTACACGTTTTCCAAATTAAGCAACGGAACCATCTACAACGCTAGATAGATCTGCCCTAATTATTGAGCTTTAAGTTATTAGAAAATGGATTCTTACTATCATTTATATTGCTCCCTTAGATGTGATGAACATACATATTAATTATGTAGATTCTATGACATTAGAGAGCTAATCGTGCATGAATGAAATCATATTAAATTTATATTAACAATGCAATGAACTACCATCCTTTCTACCCTAGCCAACAACAACATAACCTACCAACATACTGGAATACGAAGACAAAGAGCAAAGATGAATCAACAATGAATGAACAACACAAGAACAAGTTTATGTTCATACTTGAAAGTGTTGTCTGTTCACCCATCATTGATACTTCTTCCATCTTTGATACTTGGGTGTTTTAGCCTAAATATTCGCACACACATCCGCCACTTTTCTTCCTTATTCTCTCAAAAAAAATGCAACATAATTCTTCTACCAGATAGTCAACCTAAGCCTAAGATAAAATAAGCTAATCCAAGAAAACCTTAATATCTATTTTGCTCTAATTATTCGCAAAAACAACACAACATGTTCTTCATTATTCTATCAATACAAATGCAACATACTTCTTATAACAGATAGTCAACCTAAGCCTAAGAATAAATAGCTCTAAGGGGGTATTTGGATTATATTAATTTATGATCTTATCAGCTTTTTGAGATTTGGGGATGCCAATAAGCCTATGTTATTTTAAGTGTATAAGCTAATAAGCCAACAAACAGTGAGCTTATTAACTTTCCCAAAACTGAATAAGCCGATAACCCCACAAAATAAGCTAATCCAAACACACCTTAATATCTCTTTTGCTCTAATTATTCATAAAAACAACACAACATAAATCTAATACATAAAGTAACAAGTCTCTAACAAATATAAGACAAAACTGAGAATAAATGATCAAAACCTTAGATCAGTTTACTTGGTCAATTGTAACAGAGTGAGTTTTATAACTGTGAGAGAGAAAGAGAGGATTATGTGGAAGTGTGTGAAGCGTATTAGATAAGCTTTGCATACTGTATATTAAAAGTTTAAAAGTGAAGTGTGTTTGATACTCTTTGTATATATTATAAGTTTAAAATATAAGTTAATTATTAAAAGTATAAAAACTAAAAGTAAAAAGTAGTAAAAGTTTTAAAACTAATAATTATTAAAGCAACATTTGTATTTTAGGGCATGCTTGGTAGGGGTGTTCATGGGGCGGTTCGGTTTCGGTTTCCGTTTCTTCGGTTTCGGGTTTTTTCGGTTTCGGATTGAGCGGTTAGTCAGTTTCTGGGGTTTTTTGAACACCCCTAATGCTTGGTAGGGGGTTATAGGGGGTGAATTGAAGAATCGGAAAGGTAATGAAAAACTATGCTTGGTAAAGCATAATGCAATGACCCGTTACCCAATTGTGGGGAATGGATCATTACCCAATAATTTGGGGGGATTGATTTTCTTTACCTTTCCCTTTCCCAACCATTATCTTACACATTCCCTTTTCCTTTTCCAAGTTTGAACCAAGCGCACCCTTTAGTGTATTTTGTACTAAAAAAGTCGTACATGTGAATTATCCATTATCACCGGTCATGCATGGTTTCCATTAAACTATAAGTGACTACAACCCAATGCACATGACCCATTACCCACGTTAATTACCAATTGTCAACAGTCATGGATGTGTGTTGTAACATGAAACTCTAAGAAACTATAACCCAATGCATATGACCCATATGATGTCAAATACCCATATTAATAAATGTGACAAGTCATAACCTAATGCACATGACCCATGACCCATGTGAATTAGCCATTATCACTGGTCATGCATGGGTTGCACCGGCTTGGCAGGCGTATACCGTTTGTCACAGACACTATGAAGCAAGCCACTATCACCCTCGCGATCATGTTATCCAGGATTGAGAAAGTTTGAACTCGGCTTGAGCTTCACTCGAAAAGGTCTATTTATCTGTAAAGATGTGTTTTCTTACACAAATTAAAATTGAAATATAACTTAAGAATTGAATTCGGTTCGACTTCAGCTCGAAAAGCTTGATGCATTCATAACTATTTACACTTAGTACACTTACATATTAAAAAATATATATATTTTTTATATCACTTACAAGCTCGAGAACTCAACAATAACTCGAATCCAACTTACATAAGGTTGAGCTCAACTCATTAAACATTTGGAGCTCACCTTTTTTGCCAAAATTTCAATATGTGGCTCAAGTTGTATCCCGCCCCTTTTTTCCCAAAAATTTCAATCTCTGGCCCAAGATCCCGCCCCTTTTTCACCCAAAATCAAAACACTAATTAACACTAGTCAGATATATCTTCTCTTTATTATTCATCTCTTCTCCTTCTCTCTAGAACCGACTCACACACCACCGTATCTCGCCGTCGTTCCACCAACCATCGCTCCTCCACACCATCACCGTCATCAAGACAAGGGAGGCAATGGGTGTGAGTTTGTTTGCTTCGGTACGTTGTTTGGTTCGAGATAACCACCACATCCACCACCATCACAGTCAAGCCTCCATCACCCTCTCGATCATGTTATCCGGGATCGAGAAAGTTTGAACTCGGCTTGAGCTTGACTCAAAAAGCTCGATTTATCTGTAAAGATGTGTTTACTTACACAAATTAAAATTGAAATATAACCTAACAATTGAATTCGGTTCGACTTCAGCTCGAAAAGTTTGATGCATTCATAAATAACTATTTACACTTAGTACACTTACATATTAAAAAAAACATATTTTATATAACTTAAAAGCTCGAGAACTCAACAATAACCGTAATCCAACTTAAATAAGGTTGAGCTTAACTCATAAAACATTTGGAGCTCACATTTTTCCCCAAAATTTCAATATGTGGCTCAAGATATATCCCGCCCCTTTTTTCCCCAAAATTTCAATCTCTGGCCCAAGATCCAGCCCCTTTTTCATCCAAAATCAAAACACAAATTAACACTAGTTAGCAGATATATCTTCTCTCTATTATTCATCTCTTCTCATTCTCTCTAGAACCGACTCACACACCACCGCCACACTTCACCGCCTTATCTCGCCGTCGTTTCACCAACCATCACTCCTCCACGCCATCACCGTCATCAAGACAAGGGAACTGTATGATAGATTTTGTTTGCTTTGGTTGTTTGGTTCGAGATAATCACCACATCCACCACCATCACAGTCAAGCCACCATCACCCTCATCTCACCTATCCTACTCTGTTCAAGGGTATGCTCAAACACATATTTAATTTACATTTTCTTGAATGTGTAATCGAATATAAAACGATTTATATTGATGATACATGGGAATTGCGCCCTCGCAACAGGTTTTACCTCTCAAGGGATCTTGAGAAGCTTACAACCCCCACCAGGCAGTGTACCTGATCGTTGTAGTATAATATAGTGACAAGTACCGGGGGATTGATCGTTCAACTCAGGAATAGTGTCACTACGATTAGAAAACCTACTAAACTAGGTCTAGAGGCGAGGGATGATTATTTTTGTATTTTTTTATATTTTGTGAAAGTGATGAGGCGAAAAATGAACCACTTTTAAGGGGTCTTTTATGCCCGGATTTGAATTTATTTGATCAAATATTGCCCTAAATCGTTCCTTTTGCCATTTTAGCTACTTTTGGAGTGAATTCTGGAAAAGGAAGCATTTTGGACATTTTTGGAGCATAAAAGTGAAGAAAATGGCAAAGTCTTAATTTTCCTTGCTGGGAACAGTACCTGACGGCGTCACATGATTCTTCATGATGGCGTCAAGAGTAATAAAAGAGGTGGAAGTGGCTAAAGTCCATGACGATCCAGAACAGAATTACACTAAGGGCATGACGGCGTCACCATAGGCCGTCATGGTCCATTTACTAGTGACGGCCTAGAATAATTTACACATGACGGTGTCACACGTGGATCTAGGCAATCCGATTTCATTATGGGCGGCGAGTTGACGGCGTCAGAAATTCCTTCTTGACGCCGTCACCTTGGAAAATCTATATATAGTTTTGCAATTTTCATTCATTAGGGTGTAACATATAGGGAGTAACTTTGGAGAAACCCTAGCCCGAATTTATCAGTATTTTCAAGGGTTTTCAACCCCTTGGATCCTTCATGTCAATTTGAGATAAGTACTCTTTCAATTCAATCAATATGTCTATGTGTTGCTTGAATATATCTTACACTTGTCTTCAATTTAACATGCTTGGCTAGATTACTTTTGTGTTTGCTTAGATGTAGTGAAACCTAGATGTTAATTATGGGTTGATTGTTTGTTTATAGTTGTTACGGATGATTGTATTCGATGTTAGGCTTAAGAAAACTGGCAGACTTCCATTGGTAACATGCTTGAACATCTTAAGAAACATGATCAAAGGTGTACTATGATTTTTGGTTATATTTAATGCATAGGAGAATTCTAATGATCCATATTAGGAGCTTTTAACAGGATCGACATGGAGTGAAGTAGGATCCTATAGAGTTAGGGAATATTATACACGGCCCTACAACTAGTATTAAGGAATATAATCCGTCATCCACGCAATTGTAACAAACTATCAACTTGTAAAAGATATCTAGGGAGTAATGAAACCTAAGTAAACACAACTCTCCCCATTATTGTCTACACCACATTAGTAATTAGTTTCATTTTCATTTCTTTTATTTTATTTTGATTGCATCTTTAGTTATTGGGTTAGTTTATTAGCAACTAATTCCGCAAACTCTTCCAAAAACCTGAGATTTTACTTGCTTTTATAAAATATAAAATACAAAAAGAATCATCCATCACCCCTAGACTTAATTTAGGAGGCTTTCTAATCCTAGCGACACTATTCCTAAGCTGAACGATCAATCCCCCGGTACTTGTCACTATACTATACTACAACGATCAGGTACACTGCCTGGTTGGGGTTGTAAACTTCTCGAGATCCCTCGAGAGGTAAAGCCTTGTGCGATTCCCACGTATCAAGTTTTTGGCGCCGCTACCGTGGAATAGTTATCGTCTAGGTTAGGATTTCTTTTAATTAGGTCTACTTGCTAGATTCCTTTCTAGTAAGACTTTATTTTTATTTCTAGGTTTTCTTTAGTCTATCTTATTTCTTCATGCTTTTGTTCGTAACCTTTACCATCCGAGATCATGGAAGGTGGTAACATCTTTGAACACATCAACCCACCACAACAAAACCACCCACAAAACCCACCACTAGCAAACCAACCTCTTAGGCCCCGAACCCTAGGAGAGTATTCCTGTCCTAGCCACCAAGGCTATCGAAACACTATTGAGCTCACCGGAGCCAATGTGTCCCCCTTGCGATCCGACACCATCCGGTTGGTGCAAAGCGGATGTGCATTTCATGGACTTCGTTCCGAAGAACCTAATCAACATCTCAAGGACTTCCTTAAAATCGTAGATTCTATAGACCTTGATGTTACAACTAGAGAGTCAACCCGATTACGCCTATTCCAATTCTCTCTACGTGATCAAGCTAGTCAATGGCTTGAACGTTTACCCGCGGGATCCATCACCTCATGGGATGATCTCACCACTCGTTTCCTTGCTCAATTTTTCCCACCGGGGAGAACTACCAAGCTTAGAAATGACATTTTGATGTTCCAACAATGTCAAAGTGAAACTCTATATGAAGCATGGACTCGTTTCAAGGACTTACTCCAAAAAGTCCCTCATCATGGCATAGATCTTTGGCTCCAAATCCAAATCTTCTATGACCATATCGATCTCTCCACAAGGCGAACCATTGACCAATCGGTTGGTGGCAAGCTACGTGATCTAAGTGCGGAAGAATCATGGGAACTCATAGAAGAACTTGCTCTCTATGACAACGAAAGTTGGAATGATCCCCGCGATTTGAACAAAACGGTCAAGGCAATATCTTTGCCTTCGAAGAATTCTAGCACTCCCGACTGTAGGATCATGGAACTTGAGGACCAAGTCAAGTTTCTCATGAAATCTTGGGAAGCTCCTAAGCCTTCAAGCCAAGTGAACAAAATCACTTCTTCATGCGAATTATGTAGTGGTCCCCACGACACTCGTGATTGCGTGGAACTCCCCGGACAAGCCTTTGCGGACTACGCATCCTCGCATACCGACGAAGCGGTGATTCTTACAACCGTTCTTGGAAAAATCACCCGAATCTTAGGTGGAAACAAAACCAAAACAATCCTTCTAACCCACCTAATCGTTACCAACCAAACGGTCCACCCGCTAACCGTACTTTCAACAAAAATCCTTCTAACAACCTTGGTAGTACCAATAATCTTGAAGGATTGATGTCCAAGTTCATGGCATCTCAAGAAGCTCGCATAGCTAAGTTTGAAACCGAATTCAATCAACAACAAATGGAGATGACCAATAAGATTGACAACTTGTTGAAAACCCTCAACAACCAAATGTTTAATACACCTAAGAGGGATACTAGGGACACTAGTAGCGGAAACCAAATTAAGGACCCTTCCTCATCCAAGCATGTCCACTTTGTCAATGTTGTCACCATTAAACCAAAAGATAAGGATATAGAAGAAAGTGACAAGGATGAAGTTGGAATAGAAACCGAGACTAGAGATGTAATTAAGGAGATTGAGGTTAATAATGGAGAAAAGTAATAGGAATTAAAAAACGTAGAAGAGTACTTTGATAAGTTGCCCACCAAGGAAGAATGAGAATATCACAAGGATTTGTTCGACGATCCCGAGACACCATTTATCCTTGGTTCACCCCTTATTAAAGTAGGTGATCCCTCTAACATCAACATACCATGCAATATTGGGCATATGCATGTATGGAAAGCTTATATCGATCCTAGGTCCCCTATAAACATCATGACTAGGACCTATTATAATTGGGTAATGAAGAAGCAACTTGGGCATAGGATGATGCCTAACACAAATTTGATAAGCAGTTTTGTTAGAAGAGTGAAAGGATTGCACGTATATATAGTAAACTTCACCTATGTTATCGACTTTGTGATAGTGAAAGATACTCGTCCGGTAATAGATGATTGCTTGATCTTTCAAAAAAAATAAAAATAGATGATTGTTTAAGTCAAGTAGTGTTCGGAAAACCGTTTGTTGAGACCTCTAAGATGAGTTATGACCCGACTTTAGGGATAGTTAGATTCAAAGAAGAGAATGATGAGATTGCTTACCAAATGCCTTATAAGATTGAACAATACTGCCTTTTACCTAACATAGAAAAGGAACACAAGCAAGCGGTTTATTATAGGAATGATGAGGATAGACATCGAGGATTTGATTATGTTATGAATAGAATACTTGGCTTCTATAAGGAATGCTTGCAACTAGGTCCGGAATAGAAAACTAAGATTGGAGATGACCTAGAGGATGAGGCCAACGATGAGGTCACGTTGTAGCCCATGACCTTGAGTCTAGCTACAAGACTCGTAAAATAAAGAAAAGCGCTTCTTGGGAGGCAACCCATGTTTTGTGTGTTTTTTATTTGTTTGATTGATATTTGTTTCCGTATGCATGCTTTATTTTTATTGTTGGTAGATCATGTTTCAAACTAAAATTGTGAAGATACTTTATTTTGTTGTTTAACTTCAACTTAACTTCATACAAAGGTATTTTTCAAAAGCTAAGTGTAAGGGGAAACCCCAAATTTGTTTCTAAGAACAAAATTGATCATGAATCTACACAATAATAAATGAACATGTGTATTAGTATTTGTTAGAGTCAAATACTTATATCGAGTCATAATGATGTTTTGCAGGATTTTCCAGGAAGTAGGACATAAGTCTTTCCAGAAATTTTCCGGAAACTTAACATAAAGATTTCTGCAGATCACTTCTGACGGCGTCAAGAATTGACTCTTGACGGCTTCATGTGTAAAATTCTAGAAATTTTGCTAATTTTGTTTCTCTAACGGAGTTTTAAAGTTTTTGTTAATTCTTTAGTTTTATAAACTCCAGGGAATCTGCAGACATTCATTCCACAACCATTATATCTTAATTTGCTTTCTAGGATTTGTTAGTATAATTAGATTGCCGCCGATTTTACGCGAGGTTGCCTTGTTTGTTTTCTCAGGTTTAACAGGTTACGTTTGACAAGAAGATGATTTATTTTTCTGGAAGGGAAGCTTTGATTGTTCATTTTCTTGGAGGAAGATTTAACCTCGTTACCTCACTATCCACACCGAACGAATCAGGGGAGTATTTATTTTCATTCTTTTACCTATTTCACTTTTACATCCTTTAATTGAACATTGGGGAGAATGTCCATCCTAAGTGTAAGGGGAGGGTAAATGATGATACCTTATAGGACACTACTGCACTTGAGTTTGTTTGTTTGATGGTAGGTGTGTAATAAAACTATGAGAAATACTTGTTAGTGTAATTCTAGCGCCAAATTTAAAATTTTTTACAACATTTAGGAGTGAAATTTTAGCCTTAGCAAGCGTCTCATGGATAGGAGTTGTATGACTAGCACAAAACCGTATCATTCAGAAAAATTTTCCACCCAAATATGTGAGGTTCGCCTTTAGATTTGATAGAAAAATCATTTACTATTAGTGCTTATGAGTGTACCGGTATTATTTAGATTCTAGAACTTGCGTTAGTGATGCATCCCGAGACCGCTAGTGAGACTACATTCGTGTAGTAGGATTTATTACATGATAAGAGTCATTAGGATAACCTTTTGTTTAAACCCGTATCATAATTACTTGACCATTTAAGTCATATTACTTGGCTAGTAAAATCAACTTATTTTTCCCACACCTTAACGTTGTACTCATTTTTAGTACACGAAACCCCTAGTAAACCCCTCCTTTTCATTTCTAACTTTAAGCATCATACTTAAAAGAACAATTTGTTACAACCTACTTAAATTTACAACCAAATCGCCTCAGCCTTCCGTGTATGCACTCATCTTTAGTGCATTATTGTTACATGTTAAACCCTTAGTTAATTATCTTATTGATTACATGGTTGCTAAGTCGAGTCATATCTTGTACATATTGTTTTGGGACGATTGGGACTCATGGGTAAAGTACTTGTGTTATGGAGTAATGGGGAAGAATGTCATATATTACCCCCATATGTGCGTTAATCTTAAAGGTACTCCAAGTGTTTTGATTATCTTGATTCGAGTCATTAGATTAGTTTATTGTAAAGTATGTAAAAATTCAAGTGTAAGGGGAATGTTCATTCCCTATGATGTATTATTTTGGATGGTTGGGTAAGAGTGTATGAAAAAAAAATCGAAAAAGAAAGAAAAATTAAAAAAAAAAATTGAAAAAGAAAAGAGAAAAACATACAGACTACCATCCCGTTTCATTCTATGTTTGTTTTATTTTTTTGTTATTTTTAATTTATTAGCTTAAGTCGAGTCGAGTCTTGGCTTAGCAACGCCATATTGTACATGTAATTAACCAAGATTATTAACTCGCCACCAGTAAATATTGCATTTATCCAACAAAACCGTGTATTCCATATCCCTACACCTAACGTTATAACCCTTTAAAAGACCTCTTTGATAGTTTATCCTAGGTGCTTACACCAAGTGGTGGAGGTTTGATCCTTTCCCAAGCCTATGGTAATATAATTTGCAATGACAGGTAGTGAGAGATGTTTTCCATTTCCATATTGTGATATATACTTTATTACACCCGAGAGATGTGAGTATCTGAACACTATTTGTGAGGTGCTAGTGTATGACCTCTGTGCTTGTCTTTGGTCTTTAGTGGAATGATTATTTGTTGTAATTACTTTTATATTAGTGTTAAATGACCTCTAACTTATACTTTGATTAGAATAAAAGCTCATTTGCTTGAGGACAAGAAAATCTCAAGTGTAGGGGTATTTGATGAGGCAAAAAATGAACCACTTTTAAGGGGTCTTTTAAGCCCGGATTCGAATTTATTTGATCAAATATTGCCCTAAATCGTTCCTTTTGTCATTTTAGGTACTTTTGGAGAGAATTCAGGAAAAGGAAGCATTTTGGACGTTTTTGGAGCATAAAAGTGAAGAAAATGGCAAAGTCTTAATTTTCTTTGCTGGGAACAGTACCTGACGGCGTCACATGCTTCTTCATGACGGCATCAAGAGTAATAAAAGAGGTGGAAGTAGCTAAAGTCCATGACGATACAGAACAGAATTACACTAAGGGCATGACGGGGTCACCATAGGCCGTCATGGTCCATTTACTAGTGACGGCCTAGAATATTTTACACATGAAGGCGTCACAAGTGGATCTAGGCAATCCGATTTCATTATGGGCGGCGAGTTGACGGCGTCAGAAATTCCTTCTTGACGCCGTCACCTTAGAAAATCTATATATAGTTTTGCAATTTTCATTCATTAGGGTGTAACATATAGGGAGTAACTTTGGAGAAACCCTAGTCTGAATTTATCAGTATTTTCAAGGGTTTTCAACCCCTTGGATCCTTCATGTCAATTTGAGATAAGTACTCTTTCAATTCAATCAATATATCTATGTGTTGCTTGAATATATCTTACACTTGTCTTCAATTTAACATGCTCGGCTAGATTACTTTTGTGTTTGCTTAGATGTAGTGAAACCTAGATGTTAATTATGGGTTGATTGTTTGTTTATAGTTGTTACGGATTATTGTATTCGATGTTAGGCTTATGAAAACTGGCAGACTTCCATTGGTAACATGCTTCAACGTCTTAAGAAACATGATCAAAGGTGTAATATGATTTTTGGTTATATTTAATGCATAGGAGAATTCTAATGATCCCATGTTTGGAGCTTTTAACAGGATCGACATGGAGTGAAGTAGGATCTTATAGAGTTAGGGAATATTGTACACGGCCCTACGACTAGTATTAAGGAATATAATCCGTCATCCACGCAATTGTAACAAACTATCAACCTGTAAAAGATATCTAGGGAGTAATGAAACCTAAGTAAACACAACTCTCCCCATTATTGTCTACACCACATTAGTAATTAGTTTCATTTTCATTTATTTTATTTTATTTTGATTTTATCTTTAGTTATTGGGTTAGTTGATTAGCAACTAATTCTGCCAACTCTTCCAAAACCTGAGATTTTACTTGCTTTTATAAAATATAAAATACAAAAAGAATCATCCATCACCCCTAGACTTAATTTAGGAGGCTTTCTAATCCTAGTGACACTATTCCTAAGCTGAACGATCAATCCACCGGTACTTGTCACTATACTATACTACAACGATCAGGTACACTGCCTGGTGGGGGTTGTAAGCTTCTCGAGATCCCTCGAGAGGTAAATCCTGGTGCGATTCCCACGTATCAGAAAGCAAGTAAAATCTCGGGTTTTAAAGGAGTGGGCGGAATTAGTTGCTATCTAACTAACCCAATTAACTACCAATGCAATCAAATAAAAATAAAAGAAATGAAAATTCAACTAATTTACTAATGTGGTGGAAACAATAATGAGAAAAGTTGTGTTTACTTAGATTTCATTACTCCCTAGATATCTTTTACCGGTTGATTAGCTTGTTACAAATGCATGGATGACGGGTTATATTCCTTAATTCCAGTCGTAGGGCCATGTACAATATTCCCTAACTCTATAAGATCCTACTTCACTCCTATGTCGAGCCGTTAA
This sequence comes from Artemisia argyi, assembly GCA_030686995.1. NCBI lineage: Eukaryota > Viridiplantae > Streptophyta > Magnoliopsida > Asterales > Asteraceae > Artemisia > Artemisia argyi. The sequence continues at coordinate 83,122 of JARVZY010011593.1, read as the reverse complement.
AAGCTCCTAACATGGGATCATTAGAATTCACTTACGCATTAAATACAACCAAAAATCGTAGTACACCTCCGATCATGTTTCTTAAGACATTCAAACAAGTTACCAATGGATGTCTGCCAGTTTTCTTAAGCCTAACATCGAATACAATCATCCGTAACAATTATAAACAAACAATCAACCAATAATCAACATCTAGGTTTCACTATATCTAAGCAAACACAATAAAAGCCTAGCCTAACATGTTAAAAGAAAGATAAACATAAGATAGAATCAAACAATACATAGACATATTGAATGATTATTGAAGTACTTATCTTTATTCAAACGTGGAAGAAAGAAGGGTTTGAAACCCCTTCAATATGCAGGAAATTCGACCTAGGGGTTTTACACAACTTGTTCCACATATTACAATGAAAAATTGGAAAAATATATATAGACAAAGCATCCTGACGGCGTCATGTATTAGCCTCTGACGCCGTCAACTCGCCGCTAAGTTGAAATTCGTATTCCCTAGATCCACTTCTGACACCGTCATGTAGAAATAAGCTCTGGGCCGTCACATGTATTTGGACCCTGACGGCCTTGGTGAAGCCGTCAGGCCAATAACAAAGAAAATACTCTGGGTCGTCACGTTATAATTTCCACATCCACATCTCTTGCCACTCTTGACGCCGTCATGTGTTGTAGCTTGACATCGTCAGGTACTGTTCCAACAAGGAATTTGAGACTTTTGTGACATTTCTAAAATTTCATGTTATTAATTTTAATATTTTTATTATTTATTTATCTATTCTATTTTTTTTATAATTAACTTCGTCGGAAGTTATCCGCGTTTCGTCAAAACACGTTCAATTAATTCAACCGCGACTAGACTACGTAACATTCAGCACTTTTTATGCATCATTGTTTCCTTACAATCCTATTTTAAAAGTCCTAATTTAATTTTTATAATTTTACATAAACCTTGCACCCTTACGTTTTACCCGATTTAAATTTACGTTTTAAGGTTTTGACAAAGTGAACCAACCATAGACTATTATCATTTACATATTTTATAAATTTTTGAACTATTTCATGTTTACAAAAGAGTTTTATACTTGCGTGTCATTTTTATAGCTTACATCACTTTTATCAAGAACCGTTGTCACCAAACGTGTTTTCGACTCACGGTTTCATTTTTAACGACGTTTAAACACTCCGATAAACCCAAGGCTCTCATGAAATATTAAAATTAGCCATTTTAACACTTCATAACAACTTCATAATATTTTTATTACACTTTTCTAAAATTCACGTTTTCAGGTCACCCGGTTCTGCGTAATTCGCGTTTTTAAGACCGTACACTTAAGTTAAACCCCACAAACACACTAATACACCCAATATTAATCAAATATGAATAAAATCTTATATTTGGCTTGCCTTGGGACCACAAAACCGGATCACCCCCTCCCATCTTTAATATCTTTTCATTTTAATGAAATAAAACTCATATTTGACCTTGTTTATATCACCATAATATTTTCACCATTTTTGCTCACCCTCTCTCCATATGAACGACCCTATTAAGCCCTCAAACACAAATTCCATCCAAAAATTTACTAATATCTTAATCATAGATTAAATATCTTGAAGCCCTAGTCTTGTTCTTGATTTATTACACTCAAACATCACATCATCAACACCAATTTTTCTTGGGTTCAAAGGCTGAAGTTAAAGTGTTATTGGGAGGATTTAATTGTGATTGAAATTATCTAGGAGTTGTGGTCTTGGTCTATTGTTGGTTCAAACTAAACACACCTCATAGGATGGGTGTGTCTCTTCCATTTTACTCTATTTATATTCTAGTAAGCCCTAAACCCTTTTCATTAATTTTATTTTCATGATGAACATTATATTTTTTATTTTGGTTTTCTGATTTTGATCAGTTTTAGTGTTCTTGAGTTGTTTGTGATGATTAGTGTGGCATTGCATGATGATTGATGATGTTTTGGATGAGTTTAGAATAGGTTTAGTTGGATTTGATGGGACTGTTTTTACCTCAGTAGAAAAACGTGGGTTTTCCCATTAAGTTTTGGCCTAGAGCCTATGATTAAATTACATTGTTAGATAGATATAGGTCTAAGCTTCATGTGGCAAGTTGGAGGAATTTTTATCTCCTCCGGATGACCAAGTTATGCCCAAATTAGTAAAACTAGTCAATATAGTAAAACTAGTCTCAGGTCCTAGTGGCGAGTTGGCCGGAAAACCAACTATTCCGGATGGTCGAGATACGACCAAAACCGTGAAAACATATTTAGTGTGTACCCAGAAATTGTAATGCAGATTGTTTTACTTGTAAAGAATTATTCTTGAACTAGAGGCTACTGGGTTTTTACATGGGTGAAGGGTAAAACAAATGAGGACCTTGTGGCTAATTGGAGGGTTTATCAACTCTTCCGAATGAATTAGTTATGGCCGTTTTGCTAAAATTGATCCGTTCTGAACTACTGTTTGAAAAATGAGTTTAACTCCAGGTTTTTACACTAAAATTGTTGGAATAAAAGTTGAGACCTGTAGTAGACATCTTAGGCTAACACCTCCAATTGGTCTCACTTAAATTTCTATCATAGTTTAGGATTTATGGCCATTTTCGTAAGAGATTAAAATTTAGAAAATATCATGGGCTGGATGTTCAGGGGTAAAATAGTCTTTTCACATGATTCTAAATCTTTCAGAAGTTGAGGCCTGGATTTTTGAAAACTAGACTCAAAGAGATTACCAGGGGTGAAGGCCTTGTATTCATATCATTTATAGATTAGGAGTTAAGGGTCTATAAAATAGAGTCAAATCCAGAATTTAATATTTTACGTCTTGTCTTGAACTCTAAAACGTGTAGATACACATAGGTAAGATAAGAATTGAGGGATGAAACTTGGTAGGTGTTTTATTACCTATAAGACCTGGTCGAACATCAATCTTAGAGTGAAAATATCTTGGGCTAAGTCTTAGTGCAATGCCATGCTTATCTCGGAAACATATCTCGTGATCATTTGAATTACTTTTTCATATCGCTCTTCTTTATCATTCTAAGTCGCGTCACGTCTTTTAGGTTGTGCTTAGACGCTTCGCACTCGTCCGAAGATCCATTTTACTTCTGATCTTGTTGCTTTTAAGGTGAGTCATAGCCCCACATTTTCTCATTTAATTGTTTTATAAACTCTTTGGGGGGGGAGATACATGCTTAACTACTTGATTTTTACTTTCATTAGTACTCTAAAATTTTACATATTACTATAAGTTCATAATCCCACTTTTATACATTTTTCAATCTCGTGAAGTGATACATACTACAACCATGAACACAAGTATCTACTGTTTCTTTATGGCTATGTTGTTATCTCGGTCAAAAATCTCGTATCGGTCAAGGTACGATATTTGAAATATCGGTTTTCACGGTGAGATATCGGTGAGATATCGGTTTTTATATTTCTAGAAATATTATATTTTATATATATATATTATACATATAAAAAATAAAATCATAAAAGAATAAACAACCAACAGGAAACATAGCACATTGTCTAAACTCTAAAATTAACATAAATTGACTAAATGAAGAAAAGAAGCATTTAATTACCTGTTGTTACTCTGGTTGATTTAGGAAGAAGAAAAAACCCAGAAAAGAATTAAGAATGTCGCATGTTTTATGTTATCTGATTATTCTGATGACGCATGTTTCAATTAGGGGATTTAGGGTATAAGGTTGGGTGGGTTATAGTTTAATTAAATTGGGCTAATAGTTAGTTGAGCTGGTGGGCTGGAAAAAAAAACCCAGAAAAAGTCAAAAAGTCAATATCTCGCCGATACCAAAATATCGTGATTCCAAAATATCGTCCAAATATCGGCCAATATCGCCGATATTATCGGATCCGATATTTTGGGGCGATATTTTGATCCGATATATTTTTTAGAGGCGATACACGATATATCGATGATATATCGCCGATATATCGCGATATTAACTACATAGCTTTATGGGTGCAACAATGGGGCCCAATGTTTCTTTATGGGTGCAACAACGGGGCTCAATGTTTCTTTATGGATGCAACAACGGGGCCCAATGTTTCTTTATGGGTGCAACAACGGGGCCCACTGTTTATGTTATGGGTGCAATAACGTGGCCCAAATCTTGAGACTTGTGTTCAACTGATTTATAAACCAATTATGGGCGTATAACAACGTAACCCATCGTATTTTTAAATTGAATTATCTTGTATTCAACTTATTACTTATTAAACTCTATGAATTCAATCAACTTTATGTTGACTTTTTAGCATGTATTTTCTCAGGTATTATTTGCTAGCTGAGCATTGGGAGCAATCGGAGTCGTGTGGATATCAAACATTGAAGGACTTGTTTTCTTCACATTCGATAATTATTTTCTTTAAATATGCAAATGAGTCATTTTTGAACTCTTGTAACTTAAGTTTTAAATATAAATTGTTGGGACCTTTGTACTCTAATTTATCAAATTGAATGTGACATTTTATTAAACGTCTCTTTTGAGGTCGTTTTATGTAACTTGTTTTTATGAATTATGAAGTGACACCCAAATTGGTATTCCGCTGCGTTATAAATTTTGGGGGTGTCACAGAATGGCATCAGAGCATTAGTTATAGCGAATTAGGTCGTTTTCAAAACCTAAACTATAACTGATTTTCAAATTTTTTTTAAGTCTTTCACAATTGTTTGATATCCACGCACGCTTGCTCCCAGGTAACTTATATGCTCTATTTTGCATCTATACTTCTATTATATGACTAATGAGTATATCCCTTAGTCATGATTTACTCTTTCACGTCTATCTTATGACGTCATATTATTTGCTTTATATCGGCCTGTTATATATACACTGACCACTCTGATTTATCGTGTACTTCGTGTTTTCTTATTTCCTTCCTCGAACGTCGATACTAGTATTGTATAAGGATACCCGTACATATATGTGTTACTCTTTTCTCAAATCCTTACACATGTGTGTAGTACTATTGTATGTATTAATGAGTTCGTTTACTTTAACCTTTTATGAATGATGCGGTGATCTATGAAACATTTTCGCTACTTTACTTTATTTCCTTTTTGATGATATTGACATTCGGCGTACCTTGTCAATTCCACTAGTTATTTTATTTTTTCAACTTTGAGTGTGAACATTCCTCTTAAGCCTTTGAACCGTGTATGTTGTTTTCGTTATCCATTGTTTTGAAATCTTCCAATTGATGGGAGTACGACCTTAACTTGTCATCTCAGATCGTGTCATCCTTTGGCACTTACCTTTGGTAATGTGATTGACTAATGTCATATTATTATTCTCGTTACTTCTCATGATTTTGATGAATCATGTCGTTAATTAGACACCCTTTTATTTATTATAGCACTTAATCTTGTTGTGTATTTTTTTTTAGTGACGGACATACTTAAGTAGGATGATTTATAATCGTCTTATTGAAATGAATTGGGACGCTTCTTCATTTGAATAAGGAAATTATAAACCGCCGAACCATAAATTCATAAATTTTCACTTACATGGATTGGGACGCCTCTTTATGTAAATGACGAGTTATGAATAAGTGGGCTTATGTGTATCCACCATAGCGTGTGTACGAATCATTCTTTGGGCTATGAATTCCTCTCGACTCGTAATTTGTTATGTGGATTTTTCCGATTTTATATCAACCGCCGCGAGCTTGATAAGCTAATAGTAATGTACTGTTATCCGCTTGCATGAATTGACATCTTGATAAATTCCTTGTCTCCTATTGTCTTATCGCCAACACTTTTATTATATCCTTTCCTTTAAGGACCCTCATGACATTCTATTTGTTCCCTCATACCATTGCTTACACATTAGGTGATTTCTATCACTTGTTCCATCTTCGTTGCTACCTTTTTACTTTGTCAAAATCCCGAGCACAAAATGCATTAAGCACTCCATGGGCTTCTATAAAAATTTTATGCATCTTTATGAAAATTTTACAAATATTTCACAAGTATTTAAATTACCAAAATGACCTTCTTAACCACCCTCTTTTGTAAAAATCATAACCAATATTTATAATGACACCATGCCCTATATTTCAAATTACACTTTTTATACATCATATTTTAATCACGTTTTGAGGACATGACTTATTTAAACTTCGTTTCAACTAATGATTCCTAAAAATTTGAAAATAGACATTCTACAATCACAAGCATAAACCCAAGTTTCAACATGGTTTTTATACATGCTTCCATCCCTAAAATCTTTAAAACGACCAAAAATGATTAAGAAGAACTGAGCGCCGGGACGTCGCTCTCTTAAGGGGTACGTGCTGTTACATTTCTAAAATTTCATGTCATTAATTTTAATATTTTTATTATTTATTTAACTATTCTATTTTTTTTATAATTAACTTCGTCGGAAGTTATCCGCGTTTCGTCAAAACACGTTCAATTAATTCAACTGTGACTAGACTACGTAACATTCAACACTTTTTATGCATCATTGTTTCCTTACAATCCTATTTTAAAAGTCCTAATTTAATTTTTCTAATTTTACATAAACCTTGCACCCTTACGTTTTACCCGATTTAAATTTACGTTTTAAGGTTTTGACAAAGTGAACCAACCATAGACTATTATAATTTACATATTTTATAAATTTTTGAACTATTTCATGTTTACAAAAGAGTTTTATACTTGTCGTGTCATTTTTATAGCTTACATCACTTTTATCAAGAACCGTTGTCACCAAACGTGTTTTTGACTCACGGTTTCATTTTTAACGACGTTTAAACACTCCGATAAACCCAATGCTCTCATGAAATATTAAAATTAGCCATTTTAACACTTCATAACAAGTTCATAATATTTTTATAACACTTTTCTAAAATTCACGTTTTCAGGTCACCCGGTTCTGCGTAATTCGCGTTTTTAAGACCGTACACTTAAGTTAAACCCCACAAACACACTAATACACCCAATATTAATCAAATATGAATAAAATATTATCTTTGGCTTGCCTTGGGACCACAAAACCGGATAACCCCCTCCCATCTTTAATATCTTTTCATTTTAATGACATAAAACTCATATTTCACCTTGTTTATATCACCATAATATTTTCACCATTTTTGCTCACCCTCTCCCCATATGAACGACCCTATTCAGCCCTCAAAAACAAATTCCATCCAAAAATTTACTAATATCTTAATCATAGATTAAATATCTTGAAGCCCTAGTCTTGTTCTTGATTTATTATACTCAAACATCACATCATCAACACCAATTTTTCTTGGGTTCAAGGGCTGAAGTTAAAGTGTTATTGGGAGGATTAGATTGTGATTGAAATTATCTAGGAGTTGTGGTCTTGGTCTATTGTTGGTTCAAACTAAACACACCTCATAGGAAGGGTGTGTCTCTTCCATTTTACTCTATTTATATTCTAGTAAGCCCTAAACCCTTTTCATTAATTTTATTTTCATGATGAACATTATATTTTTGATTTGGGTTTTCTGATTTTGATGAGTTTTAGAGTTCTTGAGTTGTTTGTGATGATTAGTGTGGCATTGCATGATGATTGATGATGTTTTGGATGCGTTTAGAATAGGTTTAGTTGGATTTGATGGGACTGTGTTTACCTCAGTAGAAAAACGTGGGTTTTCCCATTAAGTTTTGGCCTGGAGCCTATGATTAAATTACATTGTTAGATAGATATAGGTCTAAGCTTCATGTGGCAAGTTGGAGGTACCTTGCAGATTGTTTGTGTGTTAATGGTAAATTTTTGGCTTAGAGCCTACTGAAGCTTTTCATAAATGAATAGGTTAACATCTCAGGTCCTAGTGGCGAGTTGGCCGGAAAACCAACTATTTCGGATGGTCGAGATATGACCAAAACCGTGAAAACATATTTAGTGTGTACCCAGAAATTGTAATGCAGATTGTTTTACTTGTAAAGAATTATTCTTGAACTAGAGGCTGCTGGGTTTTTACATGGGTGAAGGGTAAAACAAATGAGGACCTTGTGGCTAATTGGAGGGTTTATCAACTCTTCCGGATGAATTAGTTATGGTCGTTTTGCTAAAATTGATCCGTTCTGAACTACTGTTTGAAAAAGGAGTTTAACTCCAGATTTTTACACTAAAATTGTTCTAATAAAAGTTGAGTCCTGTAGTAGACATCTTAGGCTAACACCTCCAATTGGTCTCACTTAAATTTCTATCATTGTTTAGGATTTATGGCCATTTTCGTAAGAGATTAAAATTTAGAAAATATCATGGGCTGGATGTTCAGGGGTAAAATAGTCTTTTCTCATGATTCTGAATCTTTCAGAAGTTGAGGCCTGGATTTTTGAAAACTAGACTCAAAGAGATTTCCAGGGGTGAAGGCCTTGTATTCATATCATTTATATATTAGTAGTTAAGGGTCTATAAAATAGAGTCAAATCCAGAATTTAATATTTTACGTCTTGTCTTGAACTCTAAAACGTGTAGATACACATAGGTAAGACAAGAATTGAGGGATGAAACTTGGTAGGTGTTTTATTACCTATAAGACCTGGTCGAACATCAATCTTAGAATGAAAATATCTTGGGCTAAGTCTTAGTGCAATGCCATGCTTATCTCGGAAACATATCTCGTGATCATTTGAATTACTTTTTCATATCGCTCTTCTTTATCATTCTAAGTCGCGTCACGTCTTTTAGGTTGTGCTTAGACGCTTCGCACTCGTCCGAAGATCCATTTTACTTCTGATCTTGTTGCTCTTAAGGTGAGTCATAGCCCCACCTTTTCTCATTTAATTGTTTTATAAACTCTTTGGGGGGGGGGGGGGAGATACATGCTTAACTACTTGATTTTTACTTTCATTAGTACTCTAAAATTTTACATATTACTATAAGTTCATAATCCCACTTTTATACATTTTTCAATCTCGTGAAGTGATACATACTACAACCATGAACACAAGTTTCTACTGTTTCTTTATGGGTGCAACAACGGGGCCCAATGTTTCTTTATGGGTGCAACAACGGGGCCCAATGTTTCTTTATGGGTGCAACAACGGGGCCTAATGTTTCTTTATGGGTGCAACAACGGGGCCCACTGTTTATGTTATGGGTGCAACAACGTGGCCAAATCTTGAAACTTGTGTTCAACTGATTTATAAACCAATTATGGGCGTATAACAACGTAACCCATCGTATTTTTAAATTGAATTATCTTGTATTCAACTTATTACTTATTAAACTCTATGAATTCAATCAACTTTATGTTGACTTTTTAGCATGTATTTTCTCAGGTATTATTTGCTAGCTGAGCATTGGGAGCAATCGGAGTCGCGTGCATATCAAACATTGAAGGACTTGTTTTCTTCACATTCGATAATTATTTTCTTTAAATATGCAAATGAGTCATTTTTGAACTCTTGTAACTTAAGTTTTAAATATAAATTGTAGGGACCTTTGTACTCTGATTTATCAAATCGAATGTGACATTTTATTAAACGTCTCTTTTGAGGTCGTTTTATGTAACTTGTTTTTATGAATTATGAAGGGACACCCAAATTGGTATTCCGCTGCGTTGTAAATTTTGGGGGTGTCACAACTTTGCCGTTTTCTTCACTTTTATGCTTCAAAAACGTCCAAAATGCTTCTTTTTCCATATTTCTCCTCAAAAGTACCTAAAATGACAAAAAGAACGATTTAGGGCAATAATTGATCAAATAATCTCGAATTCGGGCTTAAATGACCCCTTAAAAGCGGTACACTTTTTGCCTCATCAAATACCCTTACACTTGAGATTTGCTTGTCCTCAAGCAAATGCGCTTTTATTCTAATAAAAATACAAGTTAGGGGTCATTTAACACTAATATAAAAGTAATTACAACAAATAATCGTTCCACTAAAAACCAAAACCAAGCACGGAGGTCATACACTAGCACCTCACAAATAGTGTTTATATACTCACATCTCTCGGGTGTAATAAAGTATATATCACAATATGGAAATGGAAAACATCTCTCACTACCTGTCATAGCAAATAGATTACCAAAGGCTTGGGAAAGGATCAAACATCCACCACTTGGCGTAAGCACCTAAGATAAACTATCAAAGAGGTCTTTTAAAGGGTTATAACGTTAGGTGTAGGGATATGGAAAACACGGTTTTGTTGGATAAAGGCAATATTTACTGGTGGCGAGTTAATCATCTTGGTTAATTACATGTACAATATGGCGTTGCTAAGCCAAGACTCGACTCGACTTAATTTAATGAATCAAAAATAACAATAACATAAAACAAACATAGAATAAAACGGGATGGTAGTCCGTTTTTTTTTTTTTTTTTTTTTTTTTTTTTTTTTTTGCATACACTTTTACCCTACCATCCAAAATAATACATCATAGGGAATGTACATTCCCCTTACACTTGAATTTTTACATACTTTACAATAAACTATTCTAATGACTCGAATCAAGATAATCAAAACAGTTGGAGTACTTTTTAAGATTCATGCACATATGGGGGTAATAGTTTGATGTTCTTCCCCATTACTCCAAAACAATAGTACTTTACCCATTAGTCACAATCGTCCCAAAACAATATGTACAAGATATGACTCGACTTAGCAACAATGTAATCAATTAAATAATTAACTAAGGGTTTAAACATATAACAATAATGCACTAAAGATGAGTGCATACAAGGAAGGCTAAGGAGATTTGGTTGCGCATTTGGGTGGATTGTAACAAATTCTATCTTTAAGTAAGATGCTTAAAGTTAGAAACGAAAGGATAGGCTCGGAGGGGTGTACTAGGGGTATCGTGTACTAAAAATGAGTACAACGCTAAGGTGTGGGAGAAATTAATTGACTTTACTAGTCAAGTGATATGACTTAAATGGTCAAGTAATTATGATACGGGTTTAAACACAAGGGTGATCCTAATGCCTCTTATCATGTAGTAAATCCTACTACACGAATGTAGTCTCACTAGCGGTCTCGGGATGCATCACTAACGCAAGTTCTAGAATCTAAATGCTAGTGGTACACTCATAAGCACTAATAATGAATGCTTTTCCTATCAAATCTAAAGGCGAACCTCACATATTTAGGTGGAAAATTTTTCTGAATGGTACGGTTTTGTGCTAGTCATACAACTCCTATCCATGAGACGCTTGTTAAGGCTAAAGTTTCACTCCTAAATGTTGTAAAAAATTTTAAATTTGGCGCTAAAATTACACTAACAAGTATTTCTCTTAGTTTTATTACACACCTACTATCAAAGAAACAAACTCAAGTGCAATTGTATCCTATAAGGTATCATCATTTACCCTCCCCTTACACTTAGGATGAACATTGTCCCCAATGTTCAATTAAAGGATGTAAAAGTAAAATAGGTAAAAGAATGAAAACAAATACTCCCCTGATTCGTTCGATGTGGATAGCGTGTCAACAAGGTTAGATCTTCCTCCAAGAAAATGAACGTTGAAAGCTTCCCTTCCAGAAATATAATTCATCTTCTTGTCATATATAACCTGTTAAACCTGAGAAAACAATCAAGGCAACCTCGCGTAAAATCGGAGGCAATCTATATATACAAACAAATCCTAGAAATCAATTTAAGATATATTTCTTGTGGATGAATGCTTGGAGATTTCCTGGAGTTTATAAAACTAAAGAATTAACAAAAACTTTAAGACTCCGATTTAAACAAAACTCGCAAAATTTTTCAGAATTTTAGTACCTGACGCCGTCAGGTTTTAACTCCTGACGTCGTCAGAATGTTCCTGGAAAAATCTTATGTTAAGTTTCCAGAAAATTTCTGGAAAAACTCATGCCTTATTTCCTGGAAAATCCTACAAAATATCATTATAACTCGATACAAGCATTTGACTCAAACAAATACTAATATACATGCTCATTTAATATTGTGGCGAATCCTGATCATTTTCGTTCTTATAAACAAATTTGGGGTTTCCCCTTACACTTAGCTTTTGCAAAATACCTTTATATGAAGTTAAGACGAAGTTAAACAAAAAAGTAAAGCATTTTCACAATTTAATTTGAAACATGATCTACCAACAATAAAAATAAAACACGCATACGGAAACAAATAACATCAAACATATAAAAATCAAACAAATAGAAACACACAAAGCATGGGTTGCCTCCCAAGAAGCGCTTTTCTTTATTTACGAGTCTTGTAACTAGACTCAAGGTCATGGGTTATTACGTGACCTCGTCATCAAATGTTACATCCTCCTCACTAATCATTTCATTACCACTTTCTAGATAAAGTTTTACGCGTTGTATGTTTATAGTGAATTCTCTATTTTCATCGTCCATTAACACAACAGCGCCCACTTTAGAGGAGCTTCTCACTGTAAAGGGTCCATACCATCTAGACTTAAGTTTCCCAGGAAATAACCTTAACTAGGAATTATACAATAGAACTTTGTCCCCTTCTGAGAACTCCTTAGGTTTCTTAATTCGCAGGTCATGCCATCTTTTTGCCCTTTCTTTATATGTAACGAAGCATTCATACGCTTCTAGCCTTAATTCATCAAGCTCATGGAGTTGCAAGAACCTATTCGGTCCAGCGACCGTATAGTCCAAATTACATGCCTTAAGTGCCCAATAAGCCTTGTGTTCAAGTTCCACTGGAAGGTGACACGCCTTGCCATAAACTATGCGGAACGGGGTCGTTCCAATAGGTGTCTTGTAGGCCGTTCGGAATGCCCATAAGGCCTCATCGAGTTTAAATGACCTGTCCTTTGTGTTCTGATTAACCGTCTTTTCTAATATTCTCTTAATCGCCCTGTTCGTGTTTTCAACTTGTCCATTGGTTTGTGGGTGATAAGAGGTCGAGAACCGGTGGGAGACTCCATATCTTTTCATGACCTTTTCCATTTGCGCATTGCAAAAGTGGGTCCCCCTATCACTAATGAGAGCTTTAGGAATGCCGAACCTAGCAAACAACTTTTTCAGAAAATGAATGACTACCCTAGCATCGTTTGTCCTAAGGTCTTGTGCCTCCACCCATTTTGAAACATAATCAATGGCCACTAATATGTATTCGTTCCCCCCTGAAGATGGAAAGGGTCCCATGAAATCAATTCCCCAAACATCGAAAACCTCACAAACTTGTATAAAATTCTGAGGCGCTTCATCTCTTCTTGATATATTCCCGGCTTGTTGACATGCATCGCATGCTTTTATCATATCCTTTACATCACGAAATATTGTAGGCCAATAAAATCCTGCATCAAAAAATTTTCGTGCGGTGGTGTTTATCCCATGATGGCCCCCAGAAGGGCCCGAATGACATTCTTTCATAATCTTCATCGCCTCTTTTCCCGAAACACAGCGCCTGATTACTTGATCAGGACATCTTCGGAATAAGAAGGGTTCGTCCCAGAAGTAGTATTTTAGTTGGGTAAAGAACCTTTTCTTTTCGTGTCTAGTCATGTGTTCTGGAATGGGCCTGCTTGCAAGATAATTAGCATAATCAGCGTACCATGGCTCAGAATCTGTCATTGACATAAGTTGTTCGTCAGGAAATGAGTCCCGAATCTCACTCTTGTCAAGCTCACTAAGGAGGTGATGCGTGTCGGTTGTGTACAAGTTTTAAAATTTATAAACACGATTACCGATTAACTATTTAACACATACGAGCAAGTATACTCGTCCGTTTTAGTAAAGGTGGGTAAGTCGAGATCGTCCCAAGGGATTTATGGATCAAAGTATTAGAAAACTAGTTTGTATAAAAGGGTTGTCAATCCTTTATTATCGAAAATTCAATTATTCAAGAAACAATAAAACTAAAACATATACTTGTGTGAAATGCCACAATCAATCAATTGGAGTATTCGTGTTAAGCTTGGTGTAAACTTGTTATGATGCACAACTTTTATATGAATGACTAACAATCAATGATGTTTATCATGTTAAACCATCACTAGAATTCAATCATCTAATTACTTCCTTTCAGCCTAAGACAACTAGAATAATAATTCCATTAACACAATGTTGTTTAAAAAAGCAATTCTTTACTTATGAATTCCTACGAATCCTTTCGGCCTAATTCCGTGATGAAATCTTCTCAAATCCATTTTAAAGAGTAAACATGATGCTCGTCACACACCATATCCCATACTAATTCGTGCACTAACTTTTTGGAATAAAAACATTTAGAAAACCCTTTCGGCCAATATTCCCCAAAGTTGTTTTTATCCACAAATTAAGCAAGATTAGATATTATCCCAACAAACTCATAAATTAAGAAGAGTTTTCATGCATCACCTTTTTTTAAAATAAAGAATACTCCATGACTAACTACATCATTCACACAAGTATATACCAAATTACTCAATATCAATTATGTTAAAACACAAGTAGTAAACAAAACATTCATTATATTTAAAGTAACAAGAATTCATTGTAAGAAACAAGATGTACCTAGCTTGAGAATTACAAGAACTAAAATTGTGGGACTATAGCAACCACACGCCTCCAATCGACTACCAAATACAATAAACAACTCCACACACTTAACCAAACTATTGAGACTCTAACTCAAAGTTTCCTGGACGTTTTTACTATTGTAGCAACCTTTCGGGTGAGAAATATTAAGTTAGTAATAAATTGGTGTAAGTTATTACTTAAGGTTTCGTGGTACACTTTGGTTGCAAGCCTAGATGTCATTATATAGCCTCCAATCACTTAATTCTCAAGTAAAAACGTCCCTTAAGAAGTTATTAGTGAGAAATGATCAGCCATCCATGATAATGAGGAGTAAAAACGTCAATAAATGCAATCTTGTAAAAACAACCACCTCCCAACCGATAGGTATTTGCTCCAACCGATCGGTTGGTTCTTTAGGTTCATTCCAACTGATTTGGTTGCAGATTCCAACCGATTGGTTGGTTTGAACTTGTAACCAACTTTTGTCTTTTTCTTTATCGTTCTTCGTCGCATGCATTCTCTTCCACTTTGCTGCTAATTCCTTTAATAGAACTTGATATTATCATGACATATGAACGTAGAAATCTTGAATCTATCAAATCCTTGAGTCCTTGTATGATTCTTCACTCATTTCCTTCTCGAAAATCTCCAATTATGCACCCTTACTTCATTTCTTCATCTTTTCATCACTTTTTCCTGTTTTTGGCTACATTTGCTTGTACAAACACTTTTCCATGATTAAGTAACAAATACGTACAAATATGGCCAAATATGATGCATAAAACACACCTAAAAACATATATAATTTACGTGTTATCAAATCCCCCACACTTGAGTTTTGCTCGCCCTCGAGCAAGTCTAGAAAATAATCTCAATGGTATGATTTATTTATGTTTCCAAAAATCTAACAATCATCCCTAAGGTTAATTGTTAATTTTTAAAATGAAAATTATATGGAGCATTCATAAGTGTAAAGTATGATAACATAACTAAGCACCTCACGAAAGATAATTTGAATTCACTCAACACTCAAAGGTAATTTGATTGGTAAACCACTCATTACTCATTCATGATTCATGTTTCTTACCATAAGCTTGTACAAGTATCAAAACAACAAAACAAAACATCAAAGAGGGCTTTTATTCGGGTTGTAATCTGAGGCTTAATGGGTTGTATTTGGCTAATGTTCAAACATCTCATACAAGAATCAAATAGATCGCTAGCACGTAATTTTAGTAAGTAATAACGGATGGTCACTAGATTATACCTTGGATCGCTGGCGCGTCATTTGCATAACGGATGGTCACCAAAACATTCTTTAGATCGCTGGCGCGTAATTCCATTACCAAAAATATGGATGGTCACTAAAATTTTCATGCACTTGATATTTTCAAAAAGCCAAAAAGGGTAGGGATAAGGCATGGGAAATATTTAATTAGTTATAAAAGAAAAACAAAATCAAGTCTAAATCCCATTGTTGCTAGTTACCGAACTAACCACAAACCCAAAAATGATTATAGTTACAATCATTCTCCTCCTTTATGAACTTTCACATATTTTGATACATCGATTCGCCATAATAATATTCTTCATTCTTAGCACATTGGCTAACAAAATATCACATAACTTTCTTATTCCATCTCCATACATAGCATAGCACATTGGCTATAATTGTCATCTTATAGTTATGATGACTTATTCTTTTTTTTTTTAAACAAACATCACATCTCCCCCACACTTCGCATAAGCATCACCACAAAAATACAAAACTAAAGGTGATCAATCTTCATCTTTGTTGGAATGGCACATACAAATGATAAAGTGTGGCTAACTATTAATCATCAAAAACACTCCATCAACCAAGCAACTAGCAACCCACCATTTAGACTTTGACAAGGGTTAGGCTAAGGTGTAAAATGTAAAATATTTTTGTATTTTTCTGGATGTAACAAAAGAAAAAGATTGGCTAAAAGAGTGTAACTAGGGGTATCTAGCGCTAAAGATGAACGCTAACAAATGGGTTCCAAATACGAGGATAACTAACCAATGTGGTCAGCAAAAATTATTTTTGTAAATGGAAGGCTTTTTGGTGTAAATCCTAAGTTGCCTCTTATCATTTGAATATGTTTTACCAGTCAAAAGTGATTTTAACCGTAATGCATAACAAGTACAAGTTATAGAATCAACACAATCACCGGCACACTCATAGCAAGAATATATAGCATAAGAAATTCTTTATACAAAAAAGGCTTAAATCCTCACAATTTAAGGTGAATACTATAACATGTACTAGTAAATTTCATCAATTCCGAAATGAATTTGCTCTAATAACTTGATTAAGCTCCAAAAATTTTCAAATACCCTTTTTTTTACCATTAAAACAATTTTATTTTAAAAAAAATAACTCAAGTGTTCAAACAACTAGATTTTCAAGGGCGAACGAATCCTAGTTACTTGAATTCTCAACTAATCCTAAAAAATTAAAAATAAACCTATTTTTCCTATTTTCTTCCCTCCCCCACACTTAAGTTTTGCATTGTCCTCAATGTAATAAAAATAACTTCAAAGTAAAGGAAATGGGAAAAATTTAGTAAAATAGAAACTACCGGGGTAAAAATACGCGATATGCATATTTGATCACAACTAAGCAAATGAGTTCTCCGACTCCAAATATTGATCAACCATAAGCTTCCGTAATGTCACCCCTGCAAAAAATGCAAACATATACCAAACAAACAAACAAAAACACAAACACAAATACTAAAAACAAACCAAATGTTAACATAGTACGTTATTAATCCTAAAAGAAAGAGTTATAGAAAGAAATAGAAATTATTCAACACACATAATTGTTTTTGAAATCAACCATAAACCATATGACAATCATTCATCATAATCCATATCCATCCTCGCTCTCCTCTTCCTCAACTCTACGCTTCTTCTTACCACCACCTCGAGACGATCCACCAACATCAAAACTTGTTCCTCCAACATGTGTACCTCCCACATTAGGAACTCTACCATAAGCCGGATACGGTTCGGGAAATGGTGAATAACCAGGATAGGGGTATGGATACGGACCAGGATATGGCTCATAAGAAATTGGGTAGGGACGAACATTAGGTGGCACATAAAGTGGTACCTCATAGCTATTCTCTCGTGCAATGTGTTGGATCATCGGCATGGAATAATCATAGTTATAGTTTTGTATTATCAACATCGAATCTCTCCACACATCCCTACGCTCTATATCGTTCAACTCACTATGCCAATCTCCCCACCCTGAATCAAAGCTACCCGGAGCATGTCCATAAATACCTCCCATGTGTTGTTGTGGTGGTTGTTGTTGAAATTGTTGTTGTGGCACCTCAATGTTAGGCTCAGTCCATTCTCCTAACGTCTTGGTTCTTCTATTTAATGCCTTACCAAAACCTTGATCATCCCAAGTCTCACTCTCGATTGGCTCTGAACATTTAGCCAACTCTTCATCTACAAAATAACCCAAATTTCTTGCCAAAACGGTCACATAATGACCTCCACAAATGTCACTTCTTTCCTTGATCCTTGGTGCTCTCCTATAAAGATACTCGGCTATAATCCAAGCCGTATTGCCATTCTTGTCCTCTTCAAGCAATTTCATCACCCATAAATCCGGATTGTTACACTTATCACAACCACCCGTCCTATGTAAAACTCCCCAAGTGATTAACTTTTGCAAAACCTTCAACAACGGGTTCCTAATTCTAGATGCATTCTTCCTATTGCAACTTGGATCACCAACGCGATTCCAATACTCCAAAATACCTTCATACCTATGATGAAACCTTGTTAACCTCAAGAAGTGTGTCGCAAACAATCTATGATTTATCTCATTTTGCTCGTACAAACCCAAATAAACCGCAAATTGTGGCAAAGTATAAGCATGCTCAACTCCACATAGTCTAAACCAAATGCAAACTTCCCTCATAAGATCATAAACTTTCCTTTCAATATAGAACGTAGAAAAGAACTCTAGAAACCATTCACGATAAACATCCTCGTAAATGCTAAAAGCACTTTCCCAAGAAAGATCCACAAATGTATCTCCATCCACCGGATACACATAAGTCATTCTCATCATCTCCCTCAATTGATCCTCACATTCATATTCAGCAAACAAACTCCAATCAATGAGACGTGGTGAAGCAATTTTTCTACCTTGAAGCTTAGAAAGTCGTTCACAAAAGGCATGCTTCTCCTCATTCTTCAGATTTCTGAACTTAAGATTGTCGTTCCTTTCCGCTTGAAGACTATACGTAACTCTACTCTTTGAATTCCTCAAAAGATATTTCGTGACAATCGGGTTAACCTTTACTCCACTTTAACTACCTGCACCTTGACTCTAAAAATTACAAATTAACATTAGTATAAGATTATAAGAGCCAATGCTACACAAATTAGAAGTCAAAAAGTCGAAACGAAAAAAATTTAAAAATGTTAACGAGCCATCCAACCGATCGGTATCCCATCCAACCGATCAGTTGGATGCGCATGTCCAATCTAACTGATCGGTTGCCCCTCGCAACCGGTCGGTTGGATTTTCTGCAAAAATTCCAAATCCTAATTTCTTGTTTCCTTTAACTTCCAATCCATTCCTACTTCATTCTAACCTGATTTTGATCATCCATGGTAGTTTCTAATCATCTAAATCATCCTAATAACGATCCATATCATCTCCAAACACTCCCTTATTCAAACCCAAGAATATGCAAGAACACTATCTAATCAATCCTTCAAATTAGTGTTCTAATCAACAATGCACTATCCTAACATCACTAATCAACAAGTATATAACATCTGGAAATCATCAATTGCAAGAAAACATGTTCTAAAGTGAAAACCCAATTCAATTCGAATTTTCAATTAATTAATTCTTCCTCAAGACTTAATCAATCAATCTAATTCTTTTTGCAATGAATTCCACTATCAATTACCCACTTATCCTCAAATGATTACATCTTAATTCGCACTATATCAAAAATACCCAAATCTTGACCTAATTTCAATAATCCGAATTAAAACTTAATTAAAGTAAATTGATGATGTTACTTACTTGTTTTGGAGCCATGGATGATATCCTAACACTCCTGCAACCTCAAACAACTTCTATGTGGTCGAATTTCTAGACCCCCAATTTGGTGTGTATGTGAGGGTGGTTTTCTTGTGATTTTTGAAAAGTTGGGTTTATATATTCAATTCTAACCATTCAGTTTTTGATCCATCCGTTTTGGATTGAATTTTTGAAAAACTTGAATTTTTCAAAACCTCAACACTTAGTTTACTTGATACAAGTAACTAATATGTTTACTTTTAACTAAAACCATTTTTGTATGTAAATTTTCCACCACACTACCAAAATTGGTCTATAACTACTAACTCTTAACAAATACTAAATACTAAATAACTCAACTAAAAACTTAAAACTCAAACTCTTATTAAGACATAAACATAACATAAGACATCAAACCTAAATAGATAAATAGATAGATAGTCTTAACCATAAACTTGAAAATAAAAATGCATAAAAGTTAAATCAAACAAACTGGCACAAGAAGTGCTTTATTCTTGAAACTTCCTCCTCTTGCTCATCTAGCTTTAAAAATACTCATTCCTAAGAATTTCTTCACTTTGGTACTTTCCCGATATCTTCCGATTTGTCTTTTGTGTTTTGAACTTCCTAGCCAAGTTTCTTCCGCTTGGGCATACAATATCAAATTTAACATGCTATTCTCCATCTCCTTCTTCTTTCTTGTAGTTGCTAGGTCCATCGGGCCCCCACTCCAAATTTTTAAGTGGAACCGGTAATGATCCAAAAAAATCTGTAAGTTTATTAAACACAAAAATATTTTTAAACGTGTTAAAGAAAGCCTCCATAGTAAGAGCTCTTTCCATTTCATCCTCAATATCAAAGAAACTAGGTGTCAATGGCCCATACTTTGGCCTACCCTCTTCATCTCTTCAAACTTCAAAACAACCAAAGTAATCCTCTACTTCTTCATCAGTACTATCTCTCTTTCCTCTCCTAGGCTTAGGATAATAAGTATGCTTAAGAATTTCATCATTAATGGTCATGGTTCCATGCCCCATATCTATTATTTCCCCACATGTTCTTAAGAAAAGTCTCCCCAACAAAATTGGTAACTCCTTATCAACCGGAATGTTTAGCACAAGAAAATCACACAAAAATGCTTGGTAGCCAATTTGAACACGTACATTCTTAACTTCTCCCATAGCCTTTGCTTTCAAATTATCCGCCATTGTAAGATTTGATTGGTTAGGTTGTGGGTTACAAAGTCCTAACCTTTGGTACAACGGATAAGGCATCACACTAACACTTGACCCTGTATCGGCCAACGCATACATTGGAGTAGTCCCGTTCACTTTAATTGGTAAGACAAAGTTTCCCGGGTCACTCATCTTCTTAGGAAGCCCATTTTCTACTATCCTTTCTCTTTCAACTTCATCAAATGTTGTATCTTCCAACCTTGACCTTGCCATCATGACCGAATCCAACTTCTTCCTATAGGTCATGTAATCATTCAAAACCTCAATAACCGGTTTCATCTCCATGAGTTCATGAATCTTCTCTTCTAAATTCTCAAATATTGCTTCTTTTTGTTCATTAGTTAAAGGTTGAGTAACTTTTGGTGAATTTGGTAGTGTACTAGGTAGTGATGATGATGATGATGTGGAATTAGTTACTTTTGGGTTGGAGGGTTGGGTAAGTTTGTTTAGTGTTTGATGTGTGGGAATTGGACCAGGCTTTACCTCTCAAGGGATCTCGAGAAGCTTACAAACCCCACCAGGAAGTGTACCTGATCGTTGTAGTATAGTATAGTGACAAGTACCGGGGGGATTGATCGTTCAACTCAGGAATAGTGTCGCTAGGATTAGAAAGCCTAAAAACTAGGTCTAGAGATGAGGGATGATTCTTTTTGTATTTTTATGTTTTATAAAAGCAAGTAAAAATCTCGGGTTTTGGAAGAGTGGGCGGAATTAGTTGCTAGTCAACTAACCCAATAACTAAGATGCAATCAAAATAAAATAACAGAAATATAAATAAACTAAATTAAACTAGTGGTGTGACCAATATATGGGAGAATTGTGTTTACTTAGATTTCACTACTCCCTAGATATATTTTACAGGTTAATTACTTGTTACAGTTGCGTGGATGACGGGTTATTTTCCTTAATACCAATCATGGGGTGGCGTACTTACTTCCCCAATTCTATAAGCTCCTACTTCACTCATATGTCGAGCCGGCTAAGAAGCTCCTAACATAGGATCTCTAGAATTCGCTCATGCATTAAATACAACCATAAAAACCTAGTACACATCGGTTCATGTTTCTTAAGACGTTTAAGCAAGTTACACAATGGAGATCTGCCAGTTTTCTTAAGCCTAACATTGAAATCATTCATCCATTACAACTATAAACAAGCAATCAACCTATAATCAACATCTAGGTTTCATTACATCTAAGCAAACACACAAAAGATCTAGCCTAGCATGTTAAAATCAAGACAAGCATAAGATATATTCAAACAACACATAGACATATTGAATGAATTGAAAGAAAACTTATCTCAATTGAACATGAAGGGTTTCAAGGGGTGAAAACCCTTGAAAATACTGTTACAAACGACCTAGGGTTTATTAGGTTCGGCCCTAGAATTCTCCACACAAGTTCCTCTCTAATGAATGAAAATTAGAAAAGTATTTATAGATTTAAAGAGGTGACGGCGTCAAGAGTAAAATTCTGACGCCGTCATCTCGCCGCCAATAAAGTTCTCGGATTGCCTAGATCTGGATCTGACGCTGATGCGTGGGAATTGCTCCAGGCTTTAACTCTCAAGGGATCTCGAGAAGCTTACAACCCCCACCAGGCAGTGTACCTGATCGTTGTAGTATAGTATAGTGACAAGTACCGGGGGATTGATCGTTCAACTCAGGAATAGTGTCGCTAGGATTAGAAAGCCTAAAAACTAGGTCTAAAGGTGAGGGATGATTCTTTTTGTATTTTTATGTTTTTATGTAAGCAAGTAAAATCTCGGGTATTGGAAGAGTGGGCGGAATCAGTTGCTAGTCAACTAACCCAATGACTAAAGATGCAATAAAAATAAAATAACAAAAATATAAATAAACTAAATTAAACTAGTGGTGTGAGCAATATATGGGAGAATTGTGTTTACTTAGATTTCACTACTCCCTATATATCTTTTACAGGTTAATTACTTGTTACAGTTGCGTGGATGATGGGTTATATTCCTTAATACCAATCATGGGGTGGCGTACTTACTTCCCCAATTCTATAAGCTCATACATCACTCCTATGTCGAGCCGGCTAAGAAGCTCCTAACATTGGATCACTAGAATTCGCTCATGCATTAAATACAACCATAAAAACCTAGTACACATCGGTTCATGTTTCTTAAGACGTTCAAGCAAGTTACACAATGGAGATCTGCCAGTTTTCTTAAGCCTAACATTGAAATCATTCATTCATTACAACTATAAACAAGCAATCAACCTATAATCAACATCTAGGTTTCATTACATCTAAGCAAACACACAAAAGATCTAGCCTAGCATGTTAAAATCAAGACAAGCATAAGATATATTCAAACAACACATAGACATATTGAATGAATTGAAAGAAAACTTATCTTAATTGAACATGAAAGGTTTCAAGGGGTGAAAACCCTTGAAAATACTTGATGAGGCAAAAAATGAACCAATTTTAGGGGGTCATTTAAGCCGGAATTGGAATTTATTTTATCAAATATTGCCCTAAATCGTCCCTTTTGTGATTTTAGGTACTTTGGGAGTGAATTCTGGAAAAGAAGGCTTTTTGGACGTTTTTGGAGCATAAAAGTGAAGAAAACGGCAAAGACTTAATTTTCCTTGCTGGGAACAGTAGATGAAGGCGTCAAGAAGAAATTCTATGACGGCGTCAAGAGCAAAATGGATGACGGCCTAGTGAAAATGTGACGGCGTCAGAAGAAGGGCGTCAAGAGTAGATTTGGTGACGGCCTGGAATAGGATTACACATGACGGCGTCAGATCCAGATCTAGGCAATCCGAGAACTTTATTGGCGGCGAGATGACGGCGTCAGATTTTTCCTCTTGATGTCGTCACCTCGCAAAATCTATAAATACTTTTCTGTTTTTGATTCATTAAAAGAGGAACTTGTGTGGAGAATTCTAGGGCCGAACCTAATAAACCCTAGGTCGTTTGTAACAGTATTTTCAAGGGTTTTCACTCCTTGAAACCTTTCATGTTCAATTAAGATAATTCTTCTTTCAATTCATTCAATATGTCTATGTGTTGTTTGAATATATCTTATGCTTGTCTTGATTTTAACATGCTAGGCTAGATCTTTTGTGTGTTTGCTTAGATGTAATGAAACCTAGATGTTGATTATAGGCTGATTGCTTGTTTGTAGTTGTAATGGATGAATGATTTCAATGTTAGGCTTAAGAAAACTGGCAGATCTCCATTGTGTAACTTGCTTGAACATCTTAAGAAACATGAACCGATGTGTACTAGGTTTTTATGGTTGTATATAATGCATGAGCGAATTCTAATGATCCCATGTTAGGAGCTTCTTAGCCGGCTCAACATAGGAGTGAAGTAGGAGCTTATAGAATTGGGGAAGTAAGTACGCCACCCCATGAATGGTATTAAGGAATATAACCCGTCATCCACGCAACTATAACATGTAATTAACCTATAAAAGATATCTAGGGAGTAGTGAAATCTAAGTAAACACAATTCTCACACATATTACTCACACAACTAGTTTAATTTAGTTTATTTACAGTTTTGTTATTTTATTTTGATTGCATCTTAGTTATTGGGTTAGTTGACTAGCAACTAATTCTGCCTACTCTTCCAAAACCCGAGATTTTACTTGCTTTTATAAAAAATAAAAAATACAAAAAGAATCATCCCTCACCTCTAGACCTAGTTTTTAGGCTTTCTAATCCTAGCGACACTATTCCTGAGTTGAACGATCAATCCCCCGGTACTTGTCACTATACTATACTACAACGATCAGGTACACTGCCTGGTGGGGGTTGTAAGCTTCTCGAGATCCCTCGAGAGGTAAAGCGTGGTGCAATTCCCACGCATCAAGTTTTTGGCGCCGTAGCCCGGGGAGTAGTTATTGTCTTGGTTAGGATTTCTTTTAATTAGGTCTACTTGCTAGATTCCTTTCTAGTAAGATTTTATTTTTATTTTATAGGTTTTCTTTAGTCTATCTTATTTCTTCATGCTTTTGTTCGTAACCTTTACCATCCGACATCATGGAAGGTGGTAACATCTTTGAACACATCAACCCACCACAACAAAACCGCCCACAAAACCCACCACTTGTTAACCAACCTCTTAGGCCCCGAACCCTAGGAGTGTATTCCCGACCTAGCCACCAAGGCTATCGAAACACTATTGACCTCACCGGAGCCAATGTGTTACCCTTGCGATCCGACACCATCCGGTTGGTGCAAAGCGGATGTACATTCCTGGACTTTGTTCCGAAGATCCAAATCAACATCTCAAGGACTTCCTTAAAATTGTAGATTCTATAGACCTTGATGTTACAACTAGAGAGTCAACCCGATTACGCCTATTCCAATTCTCTCTACGTGATCAAGCTAGTCAATGGCTTGAGCGTTTACCCGCGGGATCCATCAACTCATGGGATGATCTCACCACTCGTTTCCTTGCTCAATT
This sequence comes from Artemisia argyi, assembly GCA_030686995.1. Taxonomy (NCBI): domain Eukaryota; kingdom Viridiplantae; phylum Streptophyta; class Magnoliopsida; order Asterales; family Asteraceae; genus Artemisia; species Artemisia argyi. The sequence goes on along the minus strand of JARVZY010011593.1, from coordinate 57,867 downwards.
TTTCCCACCGGAGAGAACTACCAAGCTTAGAAATGACATTTTGATGTTCCAACAACGTCAAAGTGAAACTCTATATGAAGCATGGACTCGTTTCAAGGACTTACTCCAAACAGTCCCTCATCATGGCATAGATCTTTGGCTCCAAGTCCAAATTTTTTATGACCATATCGATCTCTCCACAAGGCGAACCATTGACCAATTGGCCGGTGGTAAACTATGTGATCTAAGTGCGGAAGAATCATGGGAACTCATAGAAGATCTTGCTCTCTATGACAACGAAAGTTAGAATGATCCCCGTGATTTGAACAAAACGGTCAAGGCAATATCTTTGCCTTTGAACAATTCTAGCACTCCCGACCGTAGGATCATGGAACTTGAGGACTAAGTCAAGTTTCTCATGAAATCTTACGAAGCTCCTAAGCCTTCAAGCCAAGTGAACAAAATCACTTCTTCATGCGAATTATGTAGTGGTCCCCATGACACTCGTGATTGTGTGGAACTCCCCGAAACTGCTTTTGCGGACTACGCATCCTCGCGTACCGACGAAGCAGGAGACAAGTGGTACACTTTCAAGCCCGAGCCAAACCCTTATGGTGCTTCCTACAATCCTTCTTGGAAAAATCACCCGAACCTTAGGTGGAAGCAAAACCAAAACAATTCTTCCAAGCCACCTAATCGTTACCAACCAAACGGTCCACCCGCCAACCGTACTTTCAACAACAATCCTTCTAACAACCTTGGTAGTACCAATAATATTAAAGGATGGATGTCTAAGTTCATGGCATCCCAAGAAGCTCACATAGCTAAGTTTGAAACCGACTTCAATCAACAACAAACGGAGATGACCAATAAGATTTACAATTTGTTGAAAGCCCTCAACAACCAAGCGTTAACTACACCTAGGAAGGACACTAGGGACGCCAATAGCGGAATCCAAACTAAGGGCCCCTCGTCATCCAAACACGTCCACTTTGTCAATGTTGTCACCATTAAACCAAAAGATAAGGATAGAGAGGAAAGTGACAAGGATGAAGTTGCAGTAGAGACCGAGACTAGGTATGAAATTAAGAAAGTTGAGGTTGATAAGAAAAAAAAGTTTGAGGAAGTAGAAACCGTAGAAGAATACTTTGATAAGTTGCCCACCAAGGAAGAACGGGAATATCACAAGGATTTATTTAATGATCCCGAGACACCATATATCTTTGGTTCACCACTTATTAAAGTGGGAGATCCCTCTAACATCAACATACCATGCAACATTGGGCATATGCATGTATGGAAAGATTATATCGATCCTAGGTCTCCTATTAACATCATGACTAGGACTTATTATAATTGGGTAATGAAGAAACAACTTGGTTATAGGATGATGCCCAATAAGAATCTAATAAGTAATTTTGTAGGAAGAGTGAAAGGATTACATGTGATTGTTGGAAATTTCACTTATGAGACCGACTTTGTGATAGTGGAGGATATTCGTTTGGTGATAGATGATTGCCTAAGTCAAGTAGTGTTCGGAAAACCATTCGTTGAGACCTCTAAGATGAGTTATGATCCAACTCTAGGGATAGTTAGGTTCAAGAAAGAGGAAGATGAGATTTCTTACCAAATGCCCTATAAGATTGAACAATACCGCCTCCTATCAAACATAGAGAAGGAACACAAACAAGCGGTTTACTATAGGAATGATGAGGATAGACGTTGAGGAGTTGAATATGTTATGAATATGATACTTGGTTTCTACAAAGAATGTTTGCAACTAGGTCCGGAATACAAAACTAATATAGGAGATGACTTAGGGAGTGAAACCAACGATGAGGTCACGTAGTAACCCATGACCTTGAGTCTAGCTACAAGACTCGTAAAATAAAGAAAAGCACTTCTTGGGAGGCAACCCATGTTTTGTGTGATTTTTATTTTGTTTGATTGTTATTTGCTTCCGTATGCATGCTTTATTTTTATTGTTGGTAGATCATGTTTCAAAGTAAAATGATGAAAATACTTTATTTTGTTGTTTAGCTTAGTCTTAACTTCATCCAAAGGTATTTTTCAAAAGATAAGTGTAAGGGGAAACCCCAAATATGTTTTTAAGAAACAAACTCGATCATGATTCTCCACAATATTAAATGAACATGTATATTCGTATTTATTAGAGTCAAATGCTTGTATCGAGTCATAATGATGTTTTGCAGGATTTTCCAGGAAGTAGGACAAGGTTTTTCCAGAAATTTTCCAGAAACTTAAAATAAGAATTTCTGCAGATCACTTCTGACGGCGTCAAGAATTTTTCTTGACGGCGTCACGTGTAAAATTCTGGAAATTTTGCTAAATTTGTTTCTCTAATGGAGTCTCTAAGTTTTTGTTAATTCTTCAGTTTTATAAACTCCAGGAAATCTGCAAACATTATTCCACAAGCATTATATCTTACTTTGCTTTCTAGGATTTGTTAGTATATATAGATTGCCGCCGATTTTACGTGAGGTTGCCTTGTTTGTTTTCTCAGGTTTAACAGTTTATGTATGACAAGAAGATGATTTATATTATGGAAGGGAAGCTTTGATTGTTCATTTTCTTGGAGGAAGATATAACCTGGTTACCATACTATCCATACCAAGCGAATCAGGGGAGTATTTGATTTCATTCTTTTACTTATTTTACTTTTACATCTTTACTTGAACATTGGGGACAATGTTCATCCTAAGTGTAAGGGGAGGGTAAATGATGATACCTTATAGGATACTATTGCACTTGAGTTTGTTTTGTTTGATGGTAGGTGTGTAATAAAACTATGAGAAATACTTGTTAGTGTAATTTTAGCGCCAAATTTAAATTTTTTTACAACATTTAGGAGTGAAACTAGAGCCGGTTAGCTGCTTCGAGAGATAAACTCATAGTGTCTTTAATATCAAAGGTCAAGCTATCGGTCCCTACTCGTAAGGTTAACTTAACGTCGTGAACATCAATAACTGTACGAGCGGTGGCAAGAAAGGGTCTCCCTAATATGATGGGCACCAGGTCATCCTCCTCCATCTCCAAGATCACAAAGTCAACCGGAAATTTGAACTTACCTACTTTAACTAGCACATTTTCGCATATCCCCAAGGGATATTTTACCGATCTATCAACTAGTTGGATGTTCATACGGGTAGATTTTAGTCCAGAATATCCTAGTTTGAGGAACATGGAGTAGGGCATGAGGTTAATGCTTGCCCCTAAATCGGCAAGAGCATTCTTTATTGATAGAGATCCTATGGAACAGGACAAGGTGAAGCTGCCTGGATCGTCTACCTTTTTTGGTAGCCCTTGTTAGGTCACCACCGAACATTCATCTCCCAGAGTCACAAGACCCTCGAGTTTCTTTCGGTTGGCAAGCAATCTTTTGAAGTATGAGCTATACTTGGGCATGTGATAGAAAGCATCAAGGAGAGGTATGGTGACCACTAAATCTTTTAGATATGAAAAGAATCTCTTATTATCATTTTCAATCTTTTGATTTTTTAGACGGGATGGAAATGGGATTCTCACAGGTTGGTTAGGTGGAGTTGGTGGAGATGGGGTCGCCAGAGGAGGTTGTTCAGGAGCCTCGTTGCTCACATTTCCTTCCTCCTCGAGGGGATCATTTGGCTCAATGGCGACAAGAAGTTGGCTCGGATAAGGAGGGTCCTTGGTTATTGTTCCAGCTCGAGTAGTAACCGCGAGCAGGGGATCTTTTTTGCTTACTGGGGGCCTGTTATGGCCATCAAGGGTGGCATTAAGCTTGTTGAACCATTTCTCCAGGTCATTTTGTTGCTCAGCAATGAGCTCATCAAGCCCTTTCAATTGCAAGCCTTTTTCCTGAGTAAAGTGCCCAAGGTCATCCTCAAAAGTGCTCCTGATTTTGAATTCAGTGCCTTCTTCTCCTTCTTTTATTTTCACCAAATTCCCCCAAAGGGTGTAATCATCGTTTTGGTAAAAAGGCAAAAGGGATGGGTCAGCGTAGATGTCATGTCCCGACAAACACGCATGTTCGGTCGTGATTTCTCCTCCGCATTCCTCTACTTCGTGCAGGCCCCCAAAGTAGTCGCAGATCAAATAAGGATTTGAAAGTTGTTTAGTTGTTCGCGACCCTGCAAGGTATACCACCCTTTCGTGAATTTTCCTCAGCCGATCCGAGGGTGTTTGCGTGATTTTGGATATGATCATAGTCGAATCGGGTTCATCCCAAGTATCATCCTGGTCTTGAGCATATTCCTTAATCCTATTCCACCCTTCCTCGGCGCTCAGATTAGCTATTTTCCCTTTTCTTGAATTATTGATTCCGTTGTGGTCGTTTGGGGAGACATTGTCGTAGAAGATTTGGACCAGAAGCCAAAGTTTGATGCCATGATGGGGGACTTGTCTTATTAGATCCTTGAATCTAATCCATGATTTATGGATGGGTTCATCCTTTTCCTTTTGGAAATGGAAGATCCTATCCCTAAATACTGAGGTTTTCCCTGCTGGGAAGAACTTCTCATAAAACTTAGATATGAGTTGCTCCCATGTAAAAATAGACTCGGAGGGAAGTCTATCATACCACTCCTTGGCTTTTTCATTAAGAGTTAAAAGGAAGAATCGTAATCGGGACGTGTTTCTAGTGGCCCCATCCGTATGGAGGGTGTCCACTATCTTCAAGAAATCCCTGATATGTTGAATTGGGTAATCGGTATGTAGTCCGCGAAACTTGCATACACTTTGGACAAGCCAAACATTTTTTGCACGCAAGACCTCATCAGTGCGTTCATTTGGGGAAAAAATGGCATTTGAGAAGCCACGAGGATTCGGGGAGGAGTAGTCCTTATGGCGCTTAGGGGTGGGAGTTTCGGGAGTGCTCATATCGTTGTTGGATTGGGGGCTAGAGGGCGTGAGATGATTATCTGAATCTTTTTCAGAAAGGGCCTCATCAAAGTAGATGGTTATGCTAGATGGTTCAGGTGTTGGGAGAGATTGCTTTAGCCTATGCATTTCCCTTTCAGGTTCTGCATATGGCAAAACAAGATTTCTTACGGAACTACGATTCCTAGTGATTCTAAGGTTAGAGAGACCTTCATTTGCCATGATGGCGGATGGTGAAAGTTATGAACAAAGAAACGAAGAAATAAGATAGACTAAAGAAAACCTAAAAATAAAAATAAAAATCTTACCAGAAAGGAATCTAGCAAGTAGAGCTAATAAAAAGAAATTCTAACCTAGACAATAACTATTCCCCGGGCTGCGGCCCCAAAAACTTGATAGCGCCGCACTCTTTTGCGAAAGTTGAGGAATAAATGTAAAGATAGACAATCCCTGGCAGCGGTGCCAAAAACTTGATACGTGGGAATTGCGCCCTCGCAACAGGTTTTAGCTCTCAAGGGATCTTGAGAAGCTTACAACCCCCACCAGGCAGTTTACCTGATCGTTGTAGTATAGTATAGTGACAAGTACCGGGGGATTGATCGTTCTACTCAGGAATAGTGTCGCTAGGATTAGAAAGCCTACTAAACTAGGTCTAGAGGTGAGGGATGATTCTTTTTGTATTTTTTTGTATTTTGTGAAAGCAAGTAACATCTCTGGTTTTGAAGGAGTGGGCGGAATTAGTTGCTAGCCAACTAACCCAATTAACTACCAATGCAATCAAAATAAAATAAAAGAAATGAAAATTAAACTAATTTACTAATGTGGTGGAAACAATAATGAGAAAAGTTGTGTTTACTTAGATTTCATTACTCCCTAGATATCTTTTACCGGTTGATTAGCTTGTTACAATTGCATGGATGACGGGTTATATTCCTTAATACCAGTCGTAGGGTCGTGTACAATATTCCCTAACTCTATAAGATCCTACTTCACTCCTATGTCGAGCCGTTAAAAGCTCCTAACATGGGATCATTAGAATTCACTTATGCATTAAATACAACCAAAAATCGTAGTACACCTCCAATCATGTTTCTTAAGACGTTCAAGCAAGTTACCAATGGAAGCCTGCCAGTTTTCTTAAGCCTAACATCGAATACAATCACCCGTAACAATTATAAACAAACAATCAACCAATAATCAACATCTAGGTTTCACTACATCTAAGCAAACACAATAAAAGCCTAGCCTAACATGTTAAAAGAAAGATAAATATAAGCTAGAATCAAACAATACATAGACATATTGAATGATTATTGAAGTACTTATCTTTATTCAAACACCGAAGAAAGAAGGGTTTGAAACCCCTTCAATATGCAGGAAATTCGACCTAGGGTTTTTACACAACTTGTTCCACAAAAGTTCCACACATTACAATGAAAAATTGGAAAAATATATATAGACAAAGCATCCTGATGGCGTCATGTATTAGCCTCTGACGCCGTCAACTCACCGCCAAGATGGAATTCGTATTGCCTATATCCACTTATGACGCCATCATGTAGAAATAAGCTCTGGGCCGTCACATGTATTTGGACCCTGACGGCCTTGGTGACGCCGTCAGGCCAATAACAAAGAAAATACTCTGGGCCGTCACGTTATAATTTCCACATCCACATCTCTTGCCACTCTTGACTCCGTCATGTGATGTAGCTTGACGTCGTCAGGTACTGTTCCAATAAGGAATTTGAGACTTTGCCGTTTTCTTCACTTTTATGCTCCAAAAACGTCCAAAATGCTTCCTTTTCCATATTTCTCCTCAAAATTATCTAAAATGACAAAAGGAACGATTTAGGGCAATAATTGATCAAATAATCTCGAATTCGGGCTTAAATGACCCCTTAAAAGCGGTACACTTTTCGCCTCAACAATTGATTTTCGTGGATTAAAACTAGCCTAAAACATGTTTTTGATTATAAATTCGTGTGGTGGTAATCGTTGCAGGTAGACTTATTAAGATGACATAGTTTTCCTGTTTATTGGAATGGAGACAATTGACGTGTTCTAAGAGGCCACTGTTTTGCTCGTTAAGGGAGTCTTACTTGGTTTCCACTCCAGGAGGATGTTGCTGAATGATGAGTGCTTATTCACACATCATTGCCTTAAATCAGACCAAATACACCAAATACTAACCAAATATGCCAAGAGAATGTGTGTTTTTGTATTTGTGTATGTGCAGGTACGGATATGTGAAAAATGGACAAAAACAAAGCCAAAACCGACAAAAACGAGCACGAGAATGGAAAAAGGTCAAAAGCTAGAGCCGGGGAAGCTTAATGATCAAAATAAGCTCAAAATGACAATAGAAGTCCTCAGAAATTCATAAAGTTACAAGAAAAGTCCCTGGTCAAAGTTTAGAGAAAGTGGCAACTTCAGTCCCCGTATTTTCAAGAATTGACAAAATAAGTCCCTTGAAGAATTATTCGAAGAAAAGTCAAAGTCAAACCTCATGAATCAGAGAATTACAAATATAGTCCTTGGAATAATTTTTGAAGAAAGACAGCTTTGGTCCCTGAAGTTTACAGATTTACATTTTTGGTCCTTGATAAATTTCATTCCTAATCCTAAATACCAAAACATATCCAACAGATCCAAAATAATCCACACTTGCCTTTGCCCAATACCATACACAGCCCATCATCCTAACCTAATACCCGATCCAATCCACCACTCACACCCTGGTCAAACTTATACCCGGTCAACCTTTAATACTAAACACCCCGAATCCACAATTCCCGCCCCCTAAATTTACCAAACCCAGAACAGTTACTGTTCATAGAACCCTAATTACCTTCCCAACAAATTAACCCCACTTTAGTAATAATTACCCAATAATTTGGCTTCTAGAAGGTGTCAGGATCATTCAGAGGGGCACACGTGGACCTATCACAAGACACACGCAAGATTACCATAGCATTTGCGCGCAATCCAAGGGCTAAGGATAATTAGAAGTATCTGGATTAGATCAAACAGCTCAGGAAGGACTCAAACTAACACAAACATCACAAGGATCAGTGACGTGGATATCTAGGAGCTTCTAACCTCCTCAACCTATATATACCATCCCTCATCTCACATTTGAAGGTGTTAGCTTAGGAGTAGGAGTAGGGCAGTTAGAATTTGTAGTTAATCTCTGTTTATTATAATATTTTCAAACTTTCATATTTTAATCATTCAACAGTTTTAATATAAGTTCAGTTTTATTTTAAATATTTGTTCAAGTTTACTTTCAATGCTTCCAATTTAGTTCTCTTAATATTTACAAATCTGTTTTCATGCTTTCATTTTCACTTTCATAAGCTCATATCAGTTTTTAGTTAATCTGAATTATTTAGTACTGCTCCAATTAAATTTATGCTTCAAAGTCAATGAAAGTTAACTGTGGTAGCTCATATAGAATTTGGTGATTGTTGGTTTTATTTTATAGTCCAATTAAAATTGTGGAGGTAATTGGCCTATCCAAAGATAGGCTGTGAGGGAGGCCCTCTCTGTTTGGCTGAGAGGTTGCTTGTAAGTTTTCATTCTTAATTTTCAAATATTTAAATTGTAGTTTTAATATAATCTAGTGTAGATCTGTAAAGTGTTGATTATTTATGTCTCAAATTAGTTTTTTGCATTATTATTAGTTTAGTAGTTTTTAGTTTGTCATCTCATTACTAGTTTGTGGTCTATTGTTTCATTTATGTTTCATAACTGTCATACTCTTGGAAATTCTTTTGGATTATTGTGTCCGACTTCTGTGTTTCTGAGTTATATTGACTTAGTTGATTAATAATCTGAGTTTGATTGGTGGTTTAGATTGATTGAACACTGAGTATTGCTTAGGAATTTTGAGACAGTTGCATCAATTAGAGGGTGTTTGGATAAATTGAGATTGGTGTGTTCTAGTGGTTTATCTAGTTTGTTTTCTGCATAAGTAAGTTGCACTAGGTTAGTTCAGGTCAGACTAAGCTTGAAATTGATAGGTTATTCACAAAAGGTCAACATTAGATCTCAACTCATTTCTGTATGCTTTAGTTGAATTTTGTTCAAGCCAATTCAGTCAGTTGATACAATTTGTGTTTGTAATTGAGATTTTTTTGTGCTTAAACATGCTTAACATACACCTAGTAATAGATTTAAGGAATTAAAATTGGAATTGGTCAAACCTGTGGTGAAATCTGAAAAGTCAAAACATGCAGCTTACATGGTTCATGAGCTGCTGATCTCTAGTCTAATTAGGTGTCCAATTAGGTTTCAAATATAGTGCTTATTGATTTTCTAGGTAGCCAGTAGTATAGTTTTTCTGTTTCCCCCTTAAGATTTCAGTTTAGAGCTTATTTGCACTACTTAATTGCCTTATCTAGTTGGGTGTTTCAGCCAAGTAACTATTTTCAATTTTAGGCCTGCTAGTGAATTTTTGTGCTTGATATCTGAGATTTATTGTTCATATAAGTTACATTGTGCCCCTGGTTGCTTATTTCTATTTTTTGGAACCATAGCTTATTATGTTTTGGCTTATTGCTCATTCATAATTGCTTATTGAACTGTTTGGTCTCCATACTTGTGATTCTGAGTTCATTCTGGTTTGATTATTGTTCCATTGAGCTTTTCTGAGTCTAAAAAGTATTTGGTCAAAGTTTGGGTCAGTTTGGCCATAATCTGCTTAACAATAAGCACTTCTAATAAGCAGTTTTAAGCTAATCAGCATTTCCTGAGCTTATTTTCCAAATTTCAAAATTTTCCTAGCTTTAGAATAATATTTTAGAATTTATCTGAATTTTTCATATTTTTCTGACTTCATTTGCTATTTTTCTTATTTAATTTCCATTTTTATTCAATTTTTAATACTTTTTAATTACCAAAAATTCCAAAAAAATTAGAAAAAGCCTAAACAATCCAAAAAATATTTTAGAAATTAGTTTTCATTTATTTTAGATTTTTAGAAATTTATTTTGCATTTTTCCCATTTAATATCAATTTTATTTGCATTTTAATTACTTTTTAATTAGTTTAAATAGTTTTTAATTCATAAAAATTACATAAAAAGTTAAAAAAAAAAATATTTTTCTTTTTCTCAAAATTTTCTTTTATCATTTTTAACTTTAGAAAATTATTTTCAAGTCTGTAGGATTAGTATAGCTTAAATTTCACGTTTTATTTCGCGCGTTTACGTTTATTTTACGTTTAAGCTTACGTTTTTTTATTTTACGTTACGTTTTAAGTTTGTTTACTTGAATTTCGTGCTTAATTGGTTATTTGTGCTTTATTTTAATATTCTTTAGTGTAATTTCATCTGTATCACTTTCTCCCACTTTCACGACACGTTTCACGAACCGGGAATTCGAAATTCCATTCAAACCTTCGTTTGGACACGACCCGGGGAAATACTTTCACGAGCATTTCTTCAGAAAAATAAACCTATACTAAAAACGATTAAATCAAATGGCGCCGCTGCCGGGGAAGGTTGAAGTGAATTTTTGATTTTCGTTTTCGAAATTGTGTTTTGAAAACCTTCCTTGTATATATTTTCTATAAAAACCAAAAAAAATTTGAAAAATCAAAAACACTTTTCCTAAAGTGTTTTCAAAAATACCAAAAAGAAAGTTATAGCCACGACTCTCCCGCGGAAGGGGGGGCATTGTAAACCAAATAAGCTTCCCAATATAAGAACGCGTGAAATTAGTTGCTAATCGGATTACTTTAAATTCTACAACCGAATAAGCTGGAAATACGGAAGCTTAGACATTAAATTGCAAGGTGAAAAGAGAAACACTCTTCTCTCCCGTTCCGTCGTGAGTAGTTTTGAAGGAAACGGTTACGATTAACGTAACGTTTGAAAGAAAAAAAAAGTTTGAGATTTGTTTTTCAAATAAATAATAAAAATCCAAAAATATTTTTCCTTTTCTACTTTTATTTTCTTTTTCGATAATTAAAAACCAAAAATAATCTTCTTCTCCTCTTATCACTTGATTCTTCTTCTTTAACCCTCTAAACCGATAATTCTTATGGATCCGACTTGTTTTAAATGTGGAGAACCGTTCTTTGAAGGTTCATGTGTTTGGTGTACGTGCGAAGAATGTGATAGTGATATTCATGATGGAGTTTGTTAGTTTTGTAATTCTTCCGCGTATGTTCAAAGATCTTTCAACAATCCTTCAAACATTTCCAATTACTATCCAACACCACCGCCACCTTCGTTCACTTGTTTTAATTGCGGAAATCCTTCCGAAGAAGGATTACCGTGTGGGCAATGTTTTTGTAATCAATGTGGATACAACAATTGTATATGTTACGCCCCGAGTGCTGAAACGTCTTACGCTTGTGATTCGAGTTTTGATAATTATCCTCAAAATGATTTCAATCTTCCTTTTCAAAACTCTTATGAGCAAGTACCATATTACAATGATGATTCATTCCAAAGTTCATCAAATTTTGAAAATTGTGGGGGATCGTTTGAAATTTTTTATTATGAGCTGAATTCATGTTACGATTCTCATGGTTTTAACCAACCCCCACAAACTCCCGACATGTTTCAAGTTCCGAATGAATTTATTGATGAAATAAAATCCCTTACCGTAATGGTACGAGAGTGGGTGGCTAATCGTATTACATATACCCCCGATCCTCATGAGAAGTCCATAGAAGAATTAATTGCCGAGGAAAGAGAGGCTAAATTACGAAAGGCTTTTATTCACGACGATTCCGATGATGAGGAGATAATTACAATCAACTTTTTCCCTCAAAGAGCACCCGTTGTTTCTCCCATAGAACCCGAGGACTCTCTAAAAATGGGGGACGAGCATCTAAACACTATTTCGGAAAAGGAATCGTATGAATTCAATAAGTCTAGTGTTGAGAACCTCGTCCCAATCCCAAGTGAGTCCGGGGAAATTTCTAACGGTGATTCTAAAATTGTTGAAAATGATCATCTTGATATATCTGAAGATATTCTTGACTCTTTCCATCCTTCTCTCACACCGGTTGAGGGAAGTGACTCTGTTTTAGATGAGATCTATGCTTTTCTTGCTAAGAATGATTCTATTCTGACTAATATTGACGATACTCATTTTGATCCGGAAAGAGACATCCTTTTGCTTGAAAATTTATTAAACGAAGAACCGTCATTTTCTCTCCCTCCGAAGGAAGTTGAATTCAATCCTCTTAAAGATTTTGATGACCTTGTTCCAAGGGTTTCCGAAACATTCAATATGACTTTCACAAATCCATTATTTGATTTCGATTTGGAATTGACTCTTGATAATCCAATCTTCGATTTTCCTTGTGATGAGTCCGAAATGGAACCTGAGGTTCAGGATTCACATAATATGATTGATTCTATTCACGAGAAGTTCTCCGATGAACTTACTCATACCATTTCTCCACCGGATATTAAAAATGACGAGAATGGCTTTCAAAGAAACGAGCTTATTGAAGAAATACATAATGGTGATTTACCTTCCGATACTGATTCATCTCTTTTCAATTTACCATCTTCTCGTCCACCCGCGAAACCACCGGATGTAGATTTTAGATCAGAAACGAATGAAGAAATTTTTGGAGTGGTGGACGAGATTTCTGAACATGATGTTCCTGTGCTTAATATTTTACCCACCCAACCCACCCGTGATTCTGAACTTGACTTTGCTTTTGTAATCCGGGTGTTTCAACCATTCTTTGCTTATCCCATCATTTCTTCACTTTTCCACTCCACTGGGAGTGAGGATACCGTCTTTGACCCCGGCATCTCCGTTTTTCTTTCCGAGTGTCCGTTCCATCTGTTCTCCCCAAGGACGAATTAATTCGGGGATCGAGTCAAGCTCATGTGACTCGGTGAACAAAAACAAGCGCTTCGTGTGAGGCACCCCATGCTTATCCATTTCATTTTCTTTATTTTCTATTTTCTTAAGTAACGTGACGTGAGGGGGAGATCCTTTCCAAACTCGTGTTTTCGTGGTTGTTTGTGAATGTTCAGGAGTTTCCCCGAAGTATGAGGACTCTCGTGCTCATGTTTTGTCGTTCTCTCCACTCGAGTCTCATTCTTCGCTGCTCTTTCGGAAATTCAACATATCCAAAATCTTATCGACTAATGTTTATCTCTTGGCATACTTAATAAACGGCCTTAGATATTACGTAAGACTACCCGTACCCTTAAAACATTGAGGACAATGTTTCACTTTAGTCTGGGGGGTGAATCTTCGATTCGATTTGACATGGCACCTTCGTTTGAGCTGTTAACTTACGCAACTCCCTTTTTCCACCAAAATTTAAAATTTTTGTCACCTTTTTATTGCAAAAAAAAATGATGATATATAGTATAATAGTAAAATTTGACACCTTGTTTTGACTTTCCTACCGGCGAGAGTAGAAATAAATGTTTCGATTTGACCGGGCGTGTTGAGCCCTAGCTCGTCTCCCTTAACCAATATAATCAAAAGATTATCGGCTAAGCATCCGCGGATCTCATTACTTGGGATTTTAAATTTGCGGAGATCGAGGAATGATAGAGTTTATATAGAAGTTTCGTTCTAAACGTGGAGTAGTTGGATCTTTTTAGAGCCCACGAAAGGTACTTGTGGCCTCCTTGTTCCCTCAAGATTGCACACCAATAATAATAGATCTCTAGGAATAATTAAGTGTATCGGGTTTGGGTAATACTTAGTTTTTTCTCGTTCCCAACAAAATCTCTGCATATGGGGGTTTGGTACACATAGGGGTACTGCCAGTGTTACGGTGAAATAGACTATTGCATCTTGCCGGTTCGCAGCCGATGTTGTGATCTTAGTAAAGGCCGTAGGACTCGGGGTTTGGCATATGATTATGAATATCAATAATAATAATCCAAAGCCAATAAAAAGGCAGAGGAATCCAAAGCTATAAAATAGTAGCGGATATAAATCCAAAGTCATAATAAAGCTCTTACATCTTGACGGATCAAAAACCGTTGTAGTAATTGAAATAAAGGACTAAGGACCAAATATTGTTAAAGTGCTTGTAATTATGCAAAAATTCCAAGCTTCGACTCCGGGGTTTTCCCTAATAAAAAGCTTCCGTCTCGGGTCTCAAACATGGGATGTTTCAGCTGTAAATAAAAAAGGGGCCCTCACAAATCGTGTTAAATCAGAGACCTTCATGTGGACCTGATTTCTGTATGCAGGGGTTTTCGAGGGAAAGTTTGGAAACTACTTAGCGTTCAAATTTTGTGCTCTTATCGGACTAACAAATATCAAAATGAGAAAATATGAAGCAATTCATTTCTCACAAATTAACATCTTGAGATACCAAACATAGGAATTGGGAACAAGCGGTAATTACACATGTAACTTTTGTGGGTAGTTTTAGCATCTAACTTGTGGATAAACAATGATCTCGATTTTACGCTTAGTTTGGGGGCTTGTGAAAAATCAAGGATGACGATTTTTATCCGTATGGTCTCTTCTCTGTGAGAAGTGTTTCTACTCGTAGACCGTGAAAGTTATCAACAGATAAGAATTGATAATGAAAGTCAAGGCAAACCGTCAGATATATAAAAATAAAAAAAAAGTACAAAAAGAGTAGTAGTAGTTATTATTCATGAAAATCGGAAAACGGGGCATTTTTGAGAATAAATGATTTTAATATCTCGTTTGTACATCATTGCTACTTTACAACGTCAGTAAAGAGAGGTTTTGAAATTATTTATCTCTTAAGCGTGAGGTGATGACATTGCGTGAGGGCACGACAATACCTTCGTCTATGGGAATTTTGATGAGTGCTTATTCACACATCATTTTTAGGCCTTAAATCAGACAAAATACACCAAATACTAACCAAATGTGCCAAGAGAATGTGTGTTTTTGTATTTGTGTATGTGCAGGTACGGATATGTGAAAAATGGACAAAAACAAAGCCAAAACCGACAAAAACGAGCATGAGAATGGAAAAAGGTCAAAAGCCGGAGCCGGGAAAGCTTAATGATCAAAATAAGCTCAAAATGACAATAGAAGTCCTCAGAAATTTATAAAGTTACAAGAAAATTCCCTGGTCAGAGTTTAGAGAAAGTGGCAACTTCAGTCCCCGTATTTTCAAGAATTGACAAAATAAGTCCCTTGAAGAATTATTCGAAGAAAAGTCAAAGTCAACCCTCATGAATCAGAGAATTACAAATATAGTCCTTGGAATAATTTTTGAAGAAAGACAGCTTTGGTCCCTGAAGTTTACAGATTTACATTTTTGATCCTTGATAAAATTCATTCCTAATCCTAAATACCAAAACATATCCAACAGATCCAAAATAATCCACACTTGCCTTGGCCCAATACCATACACAGCCCATCATCCTAACCTAATAACCGATCCAATCCACCACTCATACCCTGGTCAAACCTATACCCGGTCAACCTTTAATACTAAACACCCCCAATCCACAATTCCCGCCCCCTAAATTTACCAAACCCAGAACAGTTACTGTTCACAGAACCCTAATTACCTTCCCAACAAATTAACCCCACTTTAGTAATAATTACCCCAATCATTTGGATTCCAGAAGGTGTCAGGATCATTCAGAGGGGCACACGTGGACCTATCACAAGACACACGCATGATTACAATAGCATTTGCACGCAATCCAAGGGCTAAGGATAATTAGAAGTATCTGTATTAGATCAAACAGCTCAGGAAGGACTCAAACTAACACAAAAATCACAAGGATCAGTGACGTAGACATCTAGGAGCTTCTAACCTCCTCAGCCTATATATACCTCCCCTCATCTCACATTTGAAGGTGTTAGCTTAGGAGTAGGAGTTGGGCAGTTAGAATTAGTAGTTGATCTCAGTTTATTGTAATATTTTCGAACTTTCATATTGTAATCATTCAACAATTTTATATAAGTTCAATTTTATTTTAAATATTTGTTCAAGTTTACTTTCAATGCTTCCAATTTAGTTCTCTTAATATTTACAAATCTGTTTTCAAGCTTTCATTTTCACTTTCATAAGCTCATATCAATTTTTAGTTAATCTGAATTATTTAGTACTGCTCCAATTAAATTTATGCTTCAAAGTCAATGAAAGTTAACTGTGGTAGCTCATATAGAATTTTGTGATTGTTGGTTTTATTTGATAGTCCAATTAAAATTGTATAGGTAATTGGCCTATGTGGAGTTTGTTAGACTCCATGGACCGTTTTGAGCACTAGGGTTAACAATAACAATGACAATATATGCAGCGGAATTAAGAGTAAATCAATAGTTATTGGAACAAGGTTTTTCCACAAACACCTCCAATTATATTTGATCAGAATATAACGTGTTACCTAACTGTAACAAGGATCTAAGACATCTCAGACCTTAGAGGATACGAACTAACACTACCTAGTTCTAGTCGTTTACAATAAACCACGACCTAGAACACACACACACACCTTTAGTCGACTACATTATGAAAGACATAATGAAAACCCGTACCCTATGTCTCTTTATATAGAGAGATATTAGGGTTTACAAAGAGATAAGAATAAAACTAAAATACAGAATATTATCAAAATCGTTTCTTCATAATAGAATATTTCCTATATCTTTATTCTTTGTAGCTTTCTCTCTTTGTCATCTTTAGCCCTTCTTGTTTCATTCTTTTATCTATTTTGTCACATCAAATCAAGAATCCCAACAATCTTCCCCTATTTGATGATGACAAAACAAACAAAGTCGTGTACGAACTTCCCTAGACGAAGTAGAGAAGTTGAGATGTATGAATCTCCCTGAATGAAACAATTATGTCTTCCCCTTAATCCATGCCATGCCACTCTAAAATCTCTTCCCCTTTTTTTTATCAACAAATAGGGAATGTAAGCAATATAAACTTCCCCTCGAGTAGTGCATGTAGATGGTTAAACATTTAATCAATAAACTTCCCCTGAAACCAATATGTTTACCATCTCTTGAATCTTCAATTCTGTAGGCTCTATGTAATGATCACTGATGAAGAAAACCAAATATAACGAATTTGATGAAGAAGTAGAATATCCCAAACTTGTGTCTTATGTCAAGTACTAACCACGTGACTTTGAACTTATACCCAAAACTGAATATATAAGTAGACCGAAATCTCTTGACAAAATCCCCATCTTCAATGAGACACTGAGCACAATAACATAACTCCTTCAAGTGATAGTTAACTAGGTCTTCATCCATCCTCCCCTTGACCTATGAAAACTAGATTTGACAAGTCTTCGTCACCACCGTATAAAACAAACAAGTTATCTTCAAAGTGTAACACCCACTTTGAGATATGATTAGAACACAAACTTGTGAAACTCAACTACAACATCAAATAAATGATAATCAATCTTCTTCGTAATCAATTAATTAAATAAGAACGATCCTTTAATCTTTTAAGAACATAAACCAAAATCTTCTTGTGTGTGTAAAACCATCTCTTCAATCAATAAACACATCAGCAGAATAAATCTTTCGAGCAGCAGAATAATATAACTAGCAGTAGAGTCTCGAAAGTAGCAGCAGTATGCAGCATCAGAATCATAAAGGTAGCAGCAGTTTCAAACATGCTAGCAGCAGTTTCAAACATGCTAGCAGCAGAATGAATTTTATCCTTTAAGCGCATCAGCAGAAACATTCATAGAAGTAGCAGCAGTGTAAAAATATACGTAGCAGCAGTATAGTATAATAAGCAGCAGAATCTTACAACGAGCAGTAGTTTCCAATAATACTAGCTGTAGAAACTTTACAATAACAACATACTACGAATAGCGATTAGGGTTTAGTGAATAACGAGACTTTTACAAATAAAGACACCACTTCAAAGTGTCGTGAAAACCCTAAAATCACCAAAAATCGCTCATACACCTCCATAACTGCTTTCTTTAATGAATTCTTCAATACCAAAAAATGTATATCCAACTTCCATGATGAATTATAACAAGTAACATGAATTCAGGAAGTTGAAAGAAAATAGAAACCCTAAAAATCGAATTTCTGAAACTTCTTCAGCAGCAGTTTTAAACAATTAATACCTGACGATTTAGAGCTCAGATAGAAGATCCCTCCGGTGAGAATATACCTTGATATATAGAGAACATCCAGAAAAAATTTCAGCCCAATCCAACGGTTAACGAAGGATAAATCATCGTTTGAAAACATCCCTACAGAAAGTTATGAAAATTGAAACCAAATTCGATTTTTAGCATCATTCTTCGACAAAAAACCTTGTGAATCCCTAGGTAACGAGCTCCCCAATATCTGATACCAATTGTGGAGTTTGTTAGACTCCATGGACCGTTTTGAGCACTAGGGTTAACAATAACAATGACAATATATGCAGCGGAATTAAGAGTAAATCAATAGTTATTGCAACAAGGTTTTTCCACAAGCACCTCCAATTATATTTGATCAGAATATAACGTGTTACCTAACTGTAACAAGGATCTAAGACATCTCAGACCTTAGAGGATACGAACTAACACTACCTAGTTCTAGTCGTTTACAATAAACCACGACCTAGAACACACACACACACCTTTAGTCGATTACATTATGAAAGACATAATGAAAACCCGTACCCTATGTCTCTTTATATAGAGAGATATTAGGGTTTACAAAGAGATAAGAATAAAACTAAAATACAGAATATTATCAAAATCGTTTCTTCATAATAGAATATTTCATGTATCTTTATTCTTTGTAGCTTTCTCTCTTTGTCATCTTTTGCCCTTCTTGTTTCATTCTTTTATCTATTTTGTCACATCAAATCAAGAATCCCAACAGCCTATCCAAAGATAGGCTGTGAGGGAGACCCTCTCTGTTTGGCTAAGAGGTTGCTTGTAAGTTTTCATTCTTAATTTTCAAATATTTAAATTGTAGTTTTAATATAATCTAGTGTAGATCTGTTTAGTGTTGATTATTTCTGTCTCAAATTAGTTTTTTGCATTATTATTAGTTTAGTAGTTTTTAGGTTGTCATCTCATTATTAGTTTATGGTCTGTTGTTTCATTTCTGTTTCATAACTGTCATACTCTTGGAAATTCTTGTGGATTATTGTGTCTGACTTCTGTGTTTTTGAGTTATATTGAGTTAGTTGATTAATAATCTGAGTTTGATTTGTGGTTTAGATTGATTGAACACTGAGTATTGCTTAGGAATTTTGAAACACTTGCATCAGTTAGAGAGTGTTTGGATAAATTGAGATTGGTGTGTTCTAGTGGTTTATCTAGTTTGTTTTCTGCATAAGTAAGTTGCACTAGGTTAGTTCAGGTCAGACTAAGCTTAAAATTGATAGGTTATTCACAAAAGGTCAACATTAGATCTCAACTCATTTGTGTATGCTTTAGTTCAATTTTGTTCAAGCCAATTCAGTCAGTTGATACACTTTGTGTTTGTAATTGAGATTTTTTTGTGCTTAAACATGCTTAACATACACCTAGAAATGGATTTAAGGAATTAAAATTGGAATTGGTCAAACCTATGGTGAAATCTGAAAGTTAAAACATGCAGCTTACATGGTTCATGAGCTGCTGATCTCTAGTCTAGTTAGGTGTCCAATTAGGTTTTAAATATAGTGCTTATTGATTTTCTAGGTAGCCAGTTGTATAGTTTTTCTGTTGCCCCCTTAAGATTTCAGTTTAGAGCTTATTTGTACTACTTAATTGCCTTATCTAGTTGGGTGTTTCAGCCAAGTAACTGTTTTCAATTTTAGGCCTGCTAGTGAGTTTTTGTGCTTGATATCTGAGATTTATTGTTCATAAAAGTTATATTGTGCCCATATGTAGTATACTCTAATGTAAGAACATGGATGATTATGTGTTTAGAATGATTTTTATGTAAGGATTTCTAGTGAGAATAGAAACGCCCCCTGAAACGGGCTGTGGAGCGAGCTGACAGTGGGTAAAGACCCGACCCCACTCCACAAATACTAAGTAATACTAAAATACGTTCTAACTAATAAGATAAATACTACGAGCTACAAC
The DNA here is from genome assembly GCA_030686995.1 of Artemisia argyi. Lineage (NCBI taxonomy): Eukaryota > Viridiplantae > Streptophyta > Magnoliopsida > Asterales > Asteraceae > Artemisia > Artemisia argyi. The sequence continues at coordinate 38,018 of JARVZY010011593.1, read as the reverse complement.
ATGCTAAACTATACTCGGGGTGACCGAGTCTTCATTTTGAATCATAGCATTCAAGTCTTTGACGACATCTTTGTAGCTCGTATTCTTTTGATTCTTCATTGTTGAGATCTTTGTGCTTTAAGTGGTAGACTCTAGATGACACCTTCAATGTGATGGATGATCTTTGGAAATAGCTTCAACTTCATCATCCAAATGAGTTTCTGAGGGTCATCTTTGAGTAGTAACGTCTCCTTGTGATATGAACATCTTTGTGTTGGCATGCTCACACTTTTCAGGATCATGATCTTCTGTATCAGAGTTATGGAAGCATATATGAGGCCCAATCTATGATCATGATTTCTTAGATTGTGATGTCAAAGTGTGAGCATGTGTTGATGGATCAGCATCTTTTCAGCAATCAACCGCAACCGTCAGAAAATCCTGCAAGTAGACAGTTAGCAACAAATCATTCGGTACTAATAGGTTTGGAATTAGAGATTGTCAACAGCATAGTGTGAAGACTCCTTCTAATCCTCACCAAGACCGTTCCCAATCGGTAAGCCCTGAGAGGATTTACACGAACTACTTAAGTAGATCAATGAATGGGTGAGTCGCTGGAGATCACTCCACGACTGTAGACCTTTTGTAACGATCTCGACCACTAAGCGTAATTCACAAGGAATTACCTAAGTGACATGCTTTCAGGGCTGCTTGGTGTTGACCCTGGTAGGAATTTCCATTCAATCACTGGGAGTTATTATACAAACATCCCTCATAAATGTTCTGGCAGATTGCTAAGATCTACGTAGGACTCATAAGTTTACCACTGGTGTCCTTAAGTTTGAACAACCAGGGTAGAAGTAGCACGTGTTCCTATGAGATCCTTTAATGTATCTCGAGGCTCTAGACTCAATAAGTGCATTTGGTATTCCTATGCGGAGATTAGGGAGAGGTCTCCTGCTTCAATATCAACCATCTAAGAGATGAGTCGATAGATTACACCGGTTCCCCGTGAGAATGAAACAAGTTCTTTTAAGAGAACTTGAGTGGCTAGAAGGTATAGTGCAGTGAGTCACTGGGTCTATGACGTCTTGTCTTCAATACCAATGTCGCCTTAGCAACAATTATTAGATTATGAATTGAACCCGGTTTCTGCCCTAAGGTTGAATAATTGGAGGGCTATTTCTTTTCACCCTTTCTCATTTCATTTCTTTTTAATTCTTCAACCCCTTCTTTCTCCATTCTCACGTTTCTCCTTTTTTCATAATCATACCTACGGACTTAATAATACTATCTATTTGGTATTGTCCATGGGTAGATCCCTCCGGATCTGGCGGATCATAGGACGGTTTTCCTAACCTTAGCCACCTTATAACTTCATGACTATCCTATGTTGCCATACACCAAATCATTGAAAATTCTCTCAACGTGTTTATGATTTGAGAAACTCATTTTGCTAACACATTGAGAGTTTTGTTATTTTCAAATGCTCCCCCTTAACATGTGCTCATATGTATTGATTTGAAAAATTTGCACATGTCGGGAAGAGTTGCACTTTTTGAATTGATCTACCTTAAGTGAACATGACCGGGCATTCGAGACACGCTTACATCACTAGTTAAACTAGCTTGAAGTTATTACCCGACCCGATCAGATTCACCCAAGGTTTCTCGAAACGGTACATTCTACTCAGACTAGTCCTCTTCGAGACACGCTTACATCACTGGTTAAACCAGCTTGAAGTTACTACCCGTCCAGGACTAGTCCTTTCGATTTGGAACAATGGTGTTTCGTCAATTCATGAGTTCAGTGTCTCGATCTCGTAAGATGCAAGGATCCTTTTTTACAAATCATTTGCTCCCCCTCAATATGTGCATTGATATACCAAAAGAGTTTAGCACATAGGGAAGAGCATATATTTGGGTTTGGGTTCAAAACATCACATTTTAATCAGTTTTTCATATTTAAATCACATCTTCTCCCCTGATCAAAGATTTCAAACCAATTGAGATTTGTAATCCCAAGTGATTTAAATAAGGTTAAAGATTTTGGGAGAAAGATGTGTCATATTTTAAGAATGACTGATTTTGAGACGACATTTAAGCTCCCCCTCAAACCTTGAGGGAGTATGTTATGTGTTAGAGATGATGAGTTTAAAAATGATTTTGAGTTTAGCGATAAACTCATGAAAAATTCATATACTAACACATAACAATTGCACTTAATCCACTTGTAGTTATGCACAAAGATCTCTTATTGATGATGTATAGTTTTTGAAATCATTCTCCCCCTCAATCGATGACACATTTTAAAATTAAGCATTTTTCACAAAGTATTAATACTTATAGCATCGATTGAGTGGTATTTTAAACAACATTTCAAGTTTGTTTGATCTTCAAAAACCATGGTACCACCAAGTTTGGAGCAAATACTTTCCCGAAGAATCTTTGAAGGAAAAGTATTTGAGACGTAAAGAAGACTTCTTTTCTTTTACCAGAAATGATGCACTGAAGCGTACATCATATCGGAAAGGCACGAATATAAAGTAATTCATGCCTTTGTTAGGAACAGTCGTCTTTTTGGCGACGAACTTTCCCCAATAATAGGACCGGGTTGCAATCTGAAGTAATAGCAAACCATTATCAAAGAGATTTTGGGAAACGACATGTTTTAGAGAAAACATTATTAGGTGTAAGAAAAACTCATGTTCAAGCATATGTATGATTCCGTGCCATTATTGAATGACATTTCTAGAATCGTACATATTATTCATTACACATGAGACATGTCGTGAGAAGAATATTTTTGGGTTTTATGATTTTCCAGATTTTTTATGGTTTTTGTAGGTTTTATATTTTTCTATTTTCTTTTTGAGATAGACTATATACAAGGATATGTGAAGCAACCCCTTTACTCCTCCTGATCTTCCTGAAGACTTGTGAGATCCTCAGGGGTGAGACTCTTCATACCTAGGCGAGGAAGGATGAATTGAAATCTTTCGCTAGGAAGTGCTTTGGTAAAGATATCAGCCAGCTGGAACTCAGTCCTCACAAAGTAAAGTTCCACAATTCCTTTCTCAACTTGCTCCCTGATGAAGTGATGACGAATATCAATGTGCTTAGTCCTTGAGTGTTGGACGTTGTTGAAGCAAAGTGCGATTGCACTTTTGTTGTCACAGTACATGGGAATCTTGTTGTATACAAAGCCATAATCCGAAAGTTGAGATCTCATCCATAAGATCTAAGCATAGCAGGAGGACATGGCAATGTATTCAGCCTCTGTGGAGGAGATCGATGTACTAATTTCTTTCTTTGAAGACCAACTAACCAGCTTACCACCTAGAAACTGTGCACCCCCGGATGTACTTCGACGAGTGTCTTGACACCCCGCATGGTCAGCATTGGAATAAGCTGTGAGAGCCATAGCGGTGTCCTTGGGGTACCAGAGACCCAGGTGGATTGTACCTTTAAGATATCGAAAGACCCTCTTGACTGCTTCCAAGTGCTTCTTGTTTGGTTTGGATTGATAACGTGCACACATGCAGATGGCAAAGAGAAGATCCGGTCTGCTAGCAGTGAGGTACATTAAAGAGCCAATCATGCTCCAATACAAGGTTTGGTCGACCTGAGTCCCAACATCGTCTTTGTCAAGTTTTGATCTTTCAATCATGGGAGTATCAACAGAGTCACAAGAATCGAATCCAAATTTCTTCAAGATTTCATTTGCATATTTGGATTGATTGATGAATATGCCATTGGGGTTTTGAGATACTTGAAAGCCTAAAAAGAAAGACATTTGTCCCATCATGGACATCTGAAACGTAGAGCTCATCTCTTGGGAAAATCGATCACACTCTTTAGGATCAGAGGAGGCAAAAATGATATCATCAACATAAATTTGTACATGAAGGTAGTTTTTGCCTGTTTTTCTGGTGAAGAGTGTAGGATCAACAACACCTTTGGTAAACCGGTTGGCTAGAAGGAATTTTGACAAAGTATCATACCACACCCTAGGAGCTTGCTTAAGCTCATAAAGTGCCTTCTTCAATCGATAGACATGTTTTGGACGTTCAGGATCCACGAATCCTTCAGGTTGACTAACGTACACCACCTCCTTCAGATCGCCATTTAAAAATGCTGTCTTAACATCCATTTGATATACCAACATATTCTGGCTGGCAGCATTGGCAAGAAATATTCTTATGGCTTCAATTCTGGCAACAGGAGCGAAGGATTCTTCAAAGTCAATTCCTTCTTCTTGACGGTATCCTTTAGCTACAAGCCTAGCCTTATTCTTCAATACATCTCCATGCTCATCATGTTTTACTTTAAATATCCACTTGAGAGCAATGATCATAGCACAATCAGGAGGTGGTACTAATTCCCACACATCAAGGCGATCAAACTCATGAATCTCGTCAACCATCGCGGTGAACCATGAGATTTTAGACATTGCATCTTTGAAATCCTTTGGCTCAGCTTTGGAGAGGACAGAATTGAAGAAGCACCACAAGGCGTTAGTTGCATGTTGTTTACGGGTTGATACCGGACGAGAAGGGTTTCCAATGATGTTGTTAATTGGATGATCATTCGTCCATTTCCTGAGGTGTTCATGGGGTTGAGGATAGGGAACTGAGGTAGCCGTATTAGATTCGTCTGAGGATGTTGCATTATTTGACGATTCAGGAGCAAAAATGTTATTATCAGGTGGAGTGAAAAGATTTACTTCAAACGAATTATCCACAGCTGCTACTCGTTGTACAAATGAAGATTGACCTTTAGATGTGGTAACTGACCGACTGATGGTGGGGGCTTCAGGGTCCCATGACATTGAAGTGGATGGCCCAGCATTAACATCTGGGACATTTGCTACCCCAGCTGGTTGTGGAATGACTGTGGCTTCTGGAGCATCCACGTTTTGAGGTTCAAAGTATTCATCAAACATTGGGTCAAACAGTTTCTTCCACTCTTCACTTGTAGGAGGTACAAAAGGAGTAGCAGGAATGCGATTCTGTACAAGCCTGGAGCTTATAGGTCCAAGAGACAAAAGGTTAGGTACGGGTCCAGAACTTGATCGTCCAGGAACCGGTTCCTCAGTCAACTCATCGAAAGTAACGTGGATTGTTTCCATTATGTCTCTGGTACGTTTGTTGTATATTCGGTACCCCTTTCGTTCTGGAGCATAACCAACGAAGAAACCAATTTCGGCCTTAGCCTTGAGTTTCCCAAGGCCTTTACTGTCATTTGTTGGATAGCACAATGCACCAAATACTCGAAGAAACGAAAGGTCTGGTTTTCTGCCATGAACCAGTTCATTTGGAGTCTTGCAGTGGAGAGGATGTATCAAGGATCGGTTCTATGTGTAACATGCTGTCGCAATTGCCTCAACCCAAAGAAACATATGAGCTTTGGAGAAGATGAGCATAGTCCTTGCAGCTTCAACCAAGGTGCGATTACGCCTTTCAACAACTCCATTTTGTTGAGGAGTACGTGGAATGCTCTTTTGATGACTAATGCCGACACCTTCATAGAATTGAGTAAGTTGTTTGTTCATGAACTCCGTTCCATTATCAATACGAATGAACCTAACTGTTTTGTTGAGTCGAACTTGCAATTGCTTGATGAGTTTGATGATGATTTCCGGAGTTTCATCTTTTGATCGTAAAAACTTTACCCACGTGAAACGAGAATGATCATCAACAATAACGAGCACATATTTCTTTCCGTTGATACTTTGAATCCTCATTGGTCCACAGAGATCCATGTGAAGAGTGTGTAGGACTTCCATGATGGAATTGACAGTTTTGGGTTTATGGGTGTGCTTTTTGCTCTTGCCCATTTGACATGCGGAACATAGATGATCTTTTTCATACTTAAGTATGGGCAACCCTCGAACAAGATACTTACGTGTGAGCTCATTGATGGTACCGAAGTTCAAATGGTTTAAACGACGATGCCACAACCATGATTTGTTCTTAGAGGCTTTTGAAAGCAAGCAAATTGGAGAGGACCGCAACATGTCTTCAATAGAGATGGTATAAAGGTTAGTGCCCCGACTCCCTTTGAGGAGATCTACACCATCTAATTCTCTAACAAAACAGGTGTGCTTTCTGAAGGCAACTTCAAGATCAGAGTCACAGAATTGACCAACAGAAAATAGATTGTGTCCAAGTCCCTCCACGTAGTATACTATGGATATCACACTATCTCCAAAGACGTAATCACCATAACCCATTATAGATCCAAAATGGTCGTTCCCGAATCTGACCGTACCAATGAACTTTTCTATGGAATTCTTGAGCCGCGAGCGATCTCCAGTCATATGTTTTGAGCAGCCTGAGTCCAAATACCAAAGGACGATTTGTACGACCTGCATTTGAAACCAGAAAATGGTGGATAACTGAAAAAGCTGGAGCCCCACAAATAGTTGGGGTCCGTTTGGTTAGCACACACAAATATTGGATTATCATATGTCACGGATATATCACTAGAATTTTCGCATTTTGATGCACTAGGCCTAGGAGTGTTACTAAGTGCTTCTATTGGGAACTTTCTACCAGTAGGTCTCCATTTCTTAATTGGCACAACTTTGGAATTAGTGATCCTAGTCAATGGGCACTTTTCTCCTAAGGTGAATTGCCTTCAAGTAGGTCTCCATTGAGAACCAACATTAGTGAACACCTTTCTTGTTTTATTCCAGACTTGTTTAACCCTTTTAGCACTTGAAACATTCATGACCGGAGATTGCATAGTGGATTTTAAGACACAACACAAGCATCATGATTACCAAAAAATAAACATTCGTTACAAGTCTTACAAATAGCCCCAAAATTCGAATTAATTACATCATTGTTAACACAAATATTTGAATAAACTCGATTCCTTTCATTAATCATAAATTTATTGTTCCTAGTGGATTATTCTACTTCCTTCATAAGTGCACTCTTAGCCGGCAAAGTCCTATCATTCTTTTTATTGCACCTAGGTTGTGACTTGCTAGCTTTAGATACACCATTTACTCCTGTAGAAGCAATGACGGGAACATTAGTATGCTTAATTGCTACTTGTTTACCGGTGATCATAGTGGTGGATTGTGACATGGTTTGGGGATAATCAAATGTAACATGTTTGTTGCCAATGTTAGAGAGCGACACAAACGACCTATCCGACTTGTTATCATTCTTGGTGCATGATCCTATAGCGTATTCTAATAATTCCTGGGCTCTATTAGTGAGGAAGCATGCACCAACAATAACATCATCCAGTGGTTTAGGTATCCTCTCATCTTCAATGGTTTCTCTAAGTATAACCAGGCAATCCTTAAGATATCTAAGATAGTTTCTATGAACTAACTTATTGTTCCAAAGGCGAAGAGAGACATTCAAAGCATCGCACGCATATTTCTTACAAGCATGTACATTAGAAATTGCATGATCACATGAAACGACGGGCATTTTACCCTTCACCATAGTCATTAGATTCTCAATTTTGTTTAACAAAGAAGTGACTCTTTCATTGTTTTGGTCACGTGTTCTTTTAATAGACTCAAATAACTCTTTGTAACGTTGTTTAGCGTTTGACATTTCAGTACGAAGCCACTCATTTTCATGTTGTAATTCATTGATAATGCCTTGTTTCTGACAGTTTTGAGAATCTATCGACTTTTGGTAATTGGTATTGGTCACGTCGCCTATGTTAGACTTTAATTGAGTAATTTGGGCCCTCAACTTCCGAATCGTGTATGAGTGAGCTTGAATTACTTCATCCTTTTTGGCTAATTCAAAACATGTGTCAAACTCAGGAGCATCCGAAGATGTCTTGGAATTTGATATTTTAATGCTTTCTTCTAGTTGTTGATATTTTAATGCTTTCTTCTAGTTGTTGATATTTTAGTTGCAAGTTAAGATTATCAACTTCTAGTTTTGAGAAATTCCTGACCATGTTATCATGGTCGTCGTTTTGAATTTTGTTATTAAGTTTGTAATTCTCCCCCTCAAGCTCAATCACACGATTCTAGAAGACATTTAAGGTGATCGAAATTTCATGAAATTGTCGAGCAGATAATGCTGAGTCGGTGACAGTGTAAAAAACATCCTGTGCAATGCAATTAGCAATCAAGTTTTCATTCATAATGAGAATGTTTTTCCTGTCAATTTCACTGTATTTTAGATCAATAGCCAATTGGTTACCCTCACTTTCCACATCTTTAAAGACCTTTTTCATTTGAGTCACATCTTTATTAATGGTATTTTTAAGGCCCTCAAAATGTTCTTTGAGAAGATCGAAAAATGGCATGACTTCAGTTAGGTAACACTGTTTTGTTTGGTCAAAACCCCTTTCCCCTTTTGTAATCCCCGTTGGTGTAATTCTTTTTTTACATGTTTTCTCAAAGTCATTAAACAATTGACCTAGAACATAGAACCCAATTAGGGTATTACACTGTGTGGGAAGAGTAAATGGTACAAGGTGCATGGGCTTGTTCAAAGGATAGATAGTTGGGTCCGCAATCCTAAAGATGGTACATGTGTTACCTACAATTCTTTCATCTTTCATTTTTTCCATGTCAATATTCCAAAAAACTTTGTCAGGGAGGATTTTCTTTTGAGGAACAAAAATGGCTGAGTGATTGTCATTCGTATAATCATAGTGAAACACAATATTTTTAGCTATGCACAGGGGATCCTTTTTTTCCCTAGTTCAATCCTCCGCCTCATCAATCTCGTCATAGGATCTCATATCAGGAGGGGCATGGTTAGTTTCAAGCATAGTTTTTGCATCATATAATGCAGGTTGAGCACATATACCATTTCTAAGGAATTTGGCTTTAGTCTTAGAGGCATCCCGTTCACTAAATTCATCACTTAGTTTCCTATGGTTTTGCATCATTTGAGCAGATTGGATGGTTTGGCCTTGCGTGTACAACTTATCTTCCAATTTATTTTTCAACATTTTGAGTTTTGAGAAATCATTTAGAAGTTTAGTTTCTTTATCTTTGTATTCGAGTTTAATTGAAGTCAACCCCTTTTGAATTTCCTGTTTTTGTTTAACAGTTTGATCTAATTGTTTTTTTAAAGACACTAACTCCCTTTTCAATGTTTCTTGTTTGGAATTGTTTTCAGATATGTAAGTATGCATTTGCCATTCCATTTTCTGCTCACGTTCAATAAGCAAAAATTTAGCACGCTGCTCGTATATGGTCACCTGATCCTTAAGTATGTTAACTCTAGTGGTCAAGGAATCATCAGGGTTGTATATTGTGTACTCATGCAACTCAAGTTCACTAGAGTCAACCGACGGCGTGTCACTTCGTACAACTGGCAGTCTATTGTCATTCACATACCTTTCATATGGGATATTATTGGTATTTCCCATATAAGTGGTGTCTGTGTTGTCAATATTCTTGAGTTGTACAGAGTCACACGCCCCCTGTGGATTGTTAGGATAATTCATATTAGAATTAATTGACGTTGGTACCTCAGAAATAGCAGATGTGATGGAAGAGCTAGACTGCTGTGGAGAGGGAGCAGCTGCAGACAGATTAGCCATGAAGATGGTTTGAGTTGTAGGTTCGTCATTAACATCTGAGTCAAAAGCATCACAGTCTTCAACTTGAAAGATGTTCGGATCATTTAGTGCCATGTCCTGAACAGGTTGATCATCCACATCAGCATCAAACGTATTCCCGTCATCACCAGCCAGAAAGAGCAGAGCTTCTTCATCCAAAGCAGTCCCATTCTCTTGCGCCTGCATTAGTAACATATTGTCCTTGAAGTACTCAGAGTTTTGAGGACGCTTTGGGTGAGTGCAATTCCTAGCTATGTGGCCCAACCCTCCACAGTTATAACACTTAGGTTTCCTAGCTTGTACTTGAAGCGCATTCCCGACTCTATACTGCCCATTTTCTCTACCAGCATTTCTTTGATTGAGGTTTTGTCTTCCTTGCACATTCTGCACCACCACCCTTCCATCTTCTATGACTGCCTGATTTCGTGGGTTAGACGAAGTCCTGAGTTGGTTATTAGTTGGTGGAAGTACAGCTCTGAACTGTTGGACTAATAAGGAGACTTGGTTGGAGAGATTATCAATCATCATGTCAGTGTGAGAGTACCCAGAGTCCAGGTGGGTGTTTAAAGCAGGTGGTGAGGGAGTTGGTGATTGATCAATTGTTGGAGTAGACCTGGATGAAGGTTGTTGTAGTTGAGATTGATCATTTGAAGGTTGAGTGAGTTGTTGAACATTAGAGACAAAGGCAAGAGAGTCATTTGTTGTTGAAGGATTGAGCTTTTCTCGCATTAACCGATCATAAGCAGCATGTTTCTCATGTTGTTGGAGATATGCATAGAGTTGTTCATGATTAGTATGCCTGAGACCTTTGTTGAGTTTAACAGCTGTAACAAACCTATCCCATTCCGGTGCCATGTTATTCACGAATTTAGAGTTAAGCTGAATGTTGGGCATTGTAATCTTGATGGATCTCATATCATTGACTAGCTTGTGAAATCTGACGTAATAGTCAGTGATGCTTTCACCTGGGTTCATTTTGAAGTGCTCAAATTCATCATATAGCTGAGACTCCCGATCTTCTTTGGTTAACTAAGACCCTGCAAGAAGCATTTTCACATTATCCCAAACGGCTTTGGCTTTTGTGTTGTAGCTGATAAGTTTGTAGACATCTTTAGGAAGCCCTTGAATGACAATATTCGATGCTCTGATGTCGGCATCATAGCGTTTCTTTTCTTCATCTGACATCTCATTGTAGGTGCGAGGTCTATCTGGACCGACTGCAGCAGGTTGGTCATCAGTAGCTGCGATCGTGTCTCTAGTGGTGCCCATTCGAAAAGGTCCTTCATCAATGGATTTCAAAATATTAACCCCGTTTTCCTTTCCCAAGAAATAGAGACGAATCCTTTGTGCCCATGATTCATAGTCAGTTCTATCCAACATTGGAGGACGTGTATCCGACCCTGCAGCCTGAATGTCATCAGAGGAAGTGCTTGCCATTCTTGTGGAAAGTGAGTAAGTATTAGTACCAAGTTTCAAACACAAGTGGATTTCGTGTAATGTTTCAACAAGTCAAATTACAACCGCTCAACAGATGCCAAGTCAAGTCGTAAGTTAATCCTCACAACGTCAAGTTACTGTTGAGTAAGTCGTAACAACTTAAATTGCAACAACGCACAAGTTTCACTAACGTTACTGAACCAGGTCACCAACACCACTCTACAACTTGTCACAAACAATGTCAGCTTGCTAAGAGCAAACCAATTCGCTAGAGTTTGATCAACTCGCTAAGTACACCAACTCACTACCAACATCAACACGCTGGAAAAGTGACCTCAACTCGGTAGACACACCAAATCGCTAGAAGAGATCAACAATCTAAATCTGGTTAACTCGCTACACACTTGAATCAACTCGCTACTTATTGTCAACTCACTGCAAATGGCTCAACTCGCTAGATAGAATCAACTCGCTACTTATACTAACTCACTAGCAGCCTCAACTAGCTAGAGCAGTAACCTCAACTCGCTGGAACAGTATGCACTAAGTCAACTCGCTAAGACAAACTCAACTCGCTAGAAGTAGTAACCCGCTAACCAGATCAAACCTCTAACAATGCCAACTCGCTGGCTTCCACAACTCGCTAGACCAATAAGACAGAAACATCACTGTCTAGCGTTTTGTCTTTGAGTCCCAAAATAGCAAACCGCCAAAACGTTAACCCCAACTCACTACAATAATCTGCTAACTCTCTACAATGAAGATGACAACTCGCTACCAAGAATACAACCACGGATTTCACTTTTCTCCTAACGAATGAGTGATTCAACCTTTCCAAAGGTAACCCAAGGAACATATAACACAACTAATAAAGAAAGTACAGGAAAATCATCAAGACAAACCTCTAACGAAACCAAACTAGTGAGAAAATTACTAAATAGGGTCGACCCATCTAAAACACAATAACCACACTAAAAATTCGAGTACACCACACATCCTAGGATAGAACCATGGCTCTTGATACCAATTGTAGTATACTCTAATGTAAGAACATGGATGATTATGTGTTTAGGATGATTTGTATGTAAGGATTTCTAGTGAGAGAAGTTAGAGAGAGAAAGAGATGGGAGCCTTTGAAAGAACAAGAAAAATGTTAGATTGTAATGAAAGGTCCAACCCTTTCCCTTGGGTGGGAAAGGGTATTTATAGTTACAATAGAAACGCCCCCTGAAATGGGCTGTGGAGCGAGCTGACAGTGGCTAAAGACCCGACCCGACTCCACAAATACTAACTAATACTAAACTACGTTCTATCTAATAAGATAAATACTACGAGCTACAACATGCTAAACTATACTCGAGGTGACCGAGTCTTCATATGAATAAACGTATTCCTAACACCCTAGTTGCTTATTTCTCTCTTTTGGAACCATAGCTTATTCTGTTTTGGCTTATTGCTCATTCATAATTGCTTATTGAACTGTTTGGTCTCCATACTTGTGATTCTGAGTTCATTCTGGTCTGATTATTTTTCCATTGAGCTTTTCTGAGTGTAAAAAGTATTTGGTCAAAATTTGGGTCAGTTTAGCCATAATCTGCTTAACAATAAGCACTTCTAATAAGCAGTTTTAAGCTAATCAGCATTTCCTGAGCTTATTTTTTTAATTTCAAAATTTTCCTAGCTTTAGAATAATATTTTAGAATTTCCCTGAATTTTTCATATTTTTCTGACTTTATTTGCTATTTTTCTTATTTAATTTCCATTTTTATTCAATTTTTAATACTTTTTAATTACCGAAAATTCCAAAAAAATCAGAAAAAGCCTAAAAAATTCAAAATTATTTTAGAAATTAGTTTTCATTTATTTTAGATTTTTAGAAATTTATTTAGCATTTTTCCCATTTAATCTCAATTTTATTTGCATTTTAATTACTTTTTAATTAGTTTAAATAGTTTTTAATTCATAAAAATTACATAAAAAGTAAAAAAAAAAAAAAAAAAAAAAAAAAATCTCAAAATTTTCTTTTATCATTTTTAACTTTAGAAAATTATTTTCAAGTCCGTAGGATTAGTATAGCTTAAATTTCATGTTTTATTTCGCGCGTTTACGTTTATTTTACGTTTAAGCTTACGGTTTTATTTTTGCGTTACGTTTTAAGTTTGTTTACTTGAATTTCATGCTTAATTGGTTCTTTGTGCTTTATTTTAATATTCATTAGTGTAATCTCATCTATATCACTTTCTCCCACTTTCACGACACGTTTCACGAACCGGGAATTCGAAATTCCATTCAAACATTCGTTGGGACACGACCCGGGGAAATACTTTCACGAGCATTTCTTTGGAAAAATAAACCTATACTAAAAACTATTAAATCACTGAACATTTGGAGTTTGCTTATCGCAGTTGCATAAGTTATCTATCAAAAGATTAACATAACATCTGTTATATAGGAAATTAACTCAAATATGGTTGCTTTTTGTGAAACTGTTTCATTTGTACCAAATGTTAGTGATTTGCTTGCTCGGTAATGTGTTTGACACTTATTCGTTCCACGTTTGGCACTGCAGAACATTTCAATCAATTGTATATTATTTGTTGCCCGAGTTGATATGCAACCCGTATATTTGTTTTTGAGGCTAAACTTATATTTGGGACATCTAATGTTGTCGTCTTTTATGTTAGCAATAATCACGTTACTTGTTTCTTGCAGGGGCTACATGCTATTTTCACGGGTGAGGATGATACAAGGGATGCATGGCTAAAAATTCCCTCAGCTGGATTTTCTGGCACACTTCATTTTCGAGGCGTGGGTATGCTCCATCTCAGTCACCAAAGTCAACCCATCTATATTTTTACTGTTTCATGGTTGGCAGATCTTATATTATGCAGCGTTATTAGTGCCTTGGTTTCTTACATTTCGCATATTTTTTTTGCAGAAAGAAACTGTCATTAGACATAGATGTAAGCCATTTTTTATGTTGTTTACAATTTCATTTTCTAATTCTAACACCATTTTATTTCTTAATTTATATTGCAGGTGACCACTCCAATGCCAATTGAAACTTTGGAAAGCGTACCAGTAATGGAAACAGTAGTAAGTAATAAAACATCCACCTTTGATTATTTTAGTTTTACATACATGACTAATGTACCGTGTTTTATATATATACATATAGGAACCTGTTAAAACTATCGGACATACGAAAACGCTTAAGCCACGACAAACCGGTTCTACAGGTTACACCACCAACTACGATACCAAATATTAGTGAACAAAATACTGGACTAAAATTAGTACCAAAGAAGTGAAAACATTTGGTCTCTAGTGAAACCTTGCAAAAGCAAGCTAAGGCGGCGAAGAGTCAACAGGTTTTAACTTATGATAGTTGAGAATTTGATTATATACGACATTACAATTTTATATATATTTGCTTCATTTATATATATATATATATATATATATATATATATATATATATATATATATATAGTGTAGCGTTCAATGCAGAACTATTTTTTTGTACAGAACTTTACAGAACTCTTAGAATCAATCTGGTCCATTTATTTTTTCTTATCAATGGCTAATATTAAAGATGGCATAACTGTAATTAATAAAAAATCAAATAATGCATGAATAAAATCAAAGGGTTATAATGGGTAATAAACACCCTATCATCAAACCCACTCCGTATATACCAAATGTGAATCAGTTACATGTACCCCTCACTTTTCTCTATCATGTGAATTAAACCTAGCCGCCTCTCTCTACAAATGAAGTTCGTAACAGATCTAAGAGGTGCGTACTCTTTGTGATTTTGTAGTAATTTAATGATAGGTTTATTTTTAAAAATATACTATTTTTTTTTTCGTTTTTTGTCAAAGATTCTTATGTTGTTGTTATTTTTAATTGTTGGAATAATTTTCTCGAGACATATCTTTGTAGTGACATGGGTACATCTTGTTACAAGGATCTTATTGAATTTTTATTTTTGTAGAGATCTGGGTGAATTGATTATGAGCTTTTCGTGTCTCCTTAATTTCTATAAACTGCTTGTGACCGTTTTGTTGTTTTCGTTATTTGTAATACTATTTTGTAATTTGGGTGTGTATAATTGGACTCTTTAAAAATGATTTGATCTTTGTTATGCTTGTTCATAGATTATCAGTGGCGGAACCTGGAACTAATTTCTGGGGTAGCGAAAAAAAAAGTTAACCATATTTTTTTTTAACCGTACATTTAAATAATTAAAAAAAACGCAATAATAGAATAAGTTAAACAAATACCTAATAGATCTCAGAACTCTCCTCTTCGGTCTTTCATAGCTAGAAAACGAACCATTACATCTTCATTCGTTACTTCGTCAAATGTCTCTCCTTCGACAGCACATACCATAGCATTGTTCAAATATTCGTCCCCCATTCGATTCCGTAAATCCGTTTTAATAAGCTTCATTTTAGAAAAACATCTTTCAACAATTGCGGTTGAAACCGGTAAAACCAATGCAAGCTTCAAAATCCGATAAAATAAAGGAAATGAGATTTTTTCCGGTTTCCAACATTACTTGAGATAGGTGACAAATCCCATCCAAATTCAGAAATCTATCATCTTCCTTTACCGAGTGATAAAAGATTTTAAGCTCACCCAAAATACACCCGCTATCGTTCATATTAAAATCATCCGGATACATTTCAGAAAAGGCTACTACCTTAGATATGTCAAACTCGATTCCAACAAGTCTTGACTCTTTTTTTGAAGATTTTTTGAGAGACAATTTGTGTGGCCTAAAATTTCTTCCATCAAGTGTGCATAAAAAACGAACTCAAATTTTTGAAAATAGGGTAGAATACCTTTTGCATTAGTTCGTTGTTGAATGCTATCTCCTTCCTCTTTAACATAACAAAGAACGTCGACAACTTCCGGATATAATTTAAGCACATATGATAAAAATCTAGTAAAAGATTGACTATTTTTTCAAGGGTATAATAAACCTAACTACCTAAGCAATCTAACAAAGTAACAATCTGAACCTAACTATCTCGAAACTCAATCTTTTCAATCTAATCAGAAATCACAAATTCACAATAACATATAAAATTGAACCAAAATGGCAAAACCCTAATACAGTATTCATAAATTATTGAAATTATTGAAATAAACTTGAAAAATGAAATTACCTAAGGCAAGAGCAAGAAGCCAAGAAGGGGAATAATCGAATGGCAGAAGCAGTCAAGCAGATAACAATTAGTCAATTACTATTTTTTTTAAGGCAAAAGGGGCGTAGTTTTTTTTTTCTTCTTCTTCTTCTGGTCTTTAACTTGACGTTTTCAATAGATAACAATTAGTCGATTTTTTATTTTTTTTTTATTTATTTTTTTTTATGTTGGTCCAAGACCACTAGTTCACTACATGAGTTTTAATAATAAGGCCCAAGCTAGTAGCCTACTATCAATTTGAGTCTAATTTTTTCTGTAACCATTTTTCATTTGTATGTTTTTTTTATGTATGTTTTTGTATGGTTTTCTTTTTAAGTTTTATTTATTTTTTATTTATTTTTATTATTTTTTTTAACATTTAGTGGGCTAGCGAAATACGAAAGATAGTACGAAAATTTGTTTAGGGGTAGCGAAAATTTGTTTCAGGGGTTGCGAAATACGAAAGATAGTACGAAAAACATAAAACTAAAAAACAATTTCCACTGTCGGGTAAAAGTTTAGGGGTAGCGGCCGCTACCCCTGACCAATGAATAGTTCCGCCCCTGTAGATTATGATGGATTTGGAAAATGGTTTTGTTATATTTTTGTGCGGATCTGGAAATCGAAAACGAACGTTGTTCGTAAAAGTAGTTTAGCCTCTGGATATTGCTTTTTTAATCAATTTCCAAATCTTGATAAAAGTTTTAACATTTGTTTGATTTTGTATTTGGTTTAAAGTCTGTTAACCTGGTTATTCGTTTTCGAATCCGAAATATATTTGGTTTAAAGTTGTTTATTGATGTGTGATTGTTGGTTTTGCCGTTGAGTAAGGTTGTCGAGTTATGTTGAAGTTTATTTTCGTTTGAGTTTGGGCAAGGGTTGTTGATGTCATAGTTTTAAGAACATTACTTTTTAAACGTTAATCATGTATGTTTTCTTCAATGTGCAGTTAAAGCATGATCAGGTGATAAAAAAAATTTGCAGCGTGCACATATGTTTTCGGAAGACGGACACATATGTTTTAATGAACTTGATGAGAAAGCGCGACGTGCACATATTTTCTTGTTTCAGTCGGGATGGCTCAATCATATGAAAGACGGTGTGATGAAGATACTCTACAAATGCACTTGTTTTTAGAAGGCGTGCACATATGTTCTCGAAAGGGGTGCACATATGTTCTCGAAAGGGGTGCATATATGTTTTTATAAGACGTGCATATATGTTGTAATACTTTTGTTTTGAATTGTATTTTATTTAATATAATTTTTTTTAATGACATTTATGTTCTTGATTTGTTACAAAGTTAGAGGTTACATGTATATATTTATATTTTTGTCTATAAATTTTAAAGATTAAATAATGTTAGGATCTTATTTTATTTATAGAAAGTGTCGGTCATTAGTATTATGTAATAGGTTGCTTTAGAATATCATTATGATGAAGTGTATGCTTAGTTTTCATGTTTTGTAAAAGTCTTAGGGCCATTTATGTAATAATGTATAAGATAAGTGATGCCCTAGACTTCTTGTATAAATACTCATGTATTTCCTCATTTTGAGGTTGGTTCTCTTAGTAATATCAAGGTTATTAGTTTCACACACTAGGAGATCCTTCCCACTCTCTCTCTCTACTTACTTTCTCTCTCTAGAATTTTCCAAGATTCATAAGTGATTTAGGTTGTTATACGGTCCTACAAGTGGTATCAATCGCCTAGGGATAATATAGGTTGATTTGGTTGAAAAACTAGTATTTAAAAGTGATTTTTTAGGAATCTGGTACTGTTCATCGTGTATTTATCGAGTTAGGTTTTTGGTTTTACCGAGTTTGGGATAATTTCTGGCGAGTTTGAATATTTATATCGAGTTAGGTTTTTGGTTTTACCGAGTTAGAATATTTCTAACGAGTTAGGTATTCCAAAAACTAGCGAGTTAGGACCTTTTATTCTAGCGAGTTAGGTATTCCAAAAACTAGCGAGTTAGGACTTTTTATTCTAGCGAGTTAGGTATTCCAAAAACTAGCGAGTTAGGACTATTCTTTCGAGTTAAGTTCCAGTTTCTGCGAGTTCCAGTTTAAGTTAAAATTGGCGAGTTAGCCTATTACCTTATCGTATATCGAGTAAGGTTTATTGTGGCTCATTTCAAGGGGAAACTCTGCTCAAATTTTGACAAACTTACCGAGTTTGACAATCTCTATGAGAACTTACCAAGTTTGACAATCTTCTGCACTTAACCGAGTTTGACAACCTTAAGACATACCGAGTTTGAAATTTTTTTAAACTTACCGAGTTTGAAAGTTTTTAAACTTACCGAGTTTGAAAGTCTTTAAACTTACCGAGTTTCAAAGTATTTAAAACATACCGAGTTTGAAAGCTTTTCAGGCCATACCGAGTTTGAATGTTTTAAGGACTTACCGAGTTAGGTTTTCTGAGCTTATCGAGGTTGAGACTTTCTTTGTTACCGAGTTAGTCCTCAAGTATAATCTTACCGAGTTTGCAAAAAAAAAAAAAAAAAAAAGTTTTTTGGCGGGAAAATTTGAGTAAAATTTATTTTTGAGAAGAGACTAAACATTCAATTTTTACTTGAGATTCAAAATTTGGTATAACGTTGAAAATTTTGGCCCGAAATTTAAATTTTTAGGCCAAAATTCAAAATTTTTCGGTAAAATTTGGCGTCAAAATTTTGAAAACTCAAATTTTTCAGGTAACCTTAAAATTGTATTTCTTTGTGATTTTCAAATTTTGAGAAAGAAAATTTTCGTAGTCAATTTTTGGAGGGAAAATTTGAAATCACTAAAGATCAACCGAGAATGTTTTTCATCTTCACCAAAACCTCTAATCTACAACAACAACCTTTGTTATCTTTCAAAAGATCCTCAGAACAACGTTTCATTTTGAATTGAATCAATGGCAACTCACCATGACCGTTTCACAAGTACTTTGTCCAATGGTTTTGCATCAGTCTTCAAGGCATTAAACAGCCAACGACACAACAACAAACAACAAGGATATGCTTCGAGTATACAGATGGGGAACCAGATGCAATATGCTGGGCAGTATGTAGGAAATCGGATGGATCAGATTGTGAATTAGAATGTGCTTAATCAAAATGGGATTGATTGTTTCATGACGTCGATTCAGAAACCTCCATCAGCAAGTCACATCAGAAATAATGTCAATGCAATGACGAAGGTTGAAAAGATCCAGTACTTGTTGATTCTAGCCAATAAAGAAAAATCGGGAATACCATTGACTGCTGAGGAAAATGAGTTTAGAGCTACAACAAGAGTTAATGACAATTCAGCAGATCTCAATGAAACCTACAACTTTATGGCAAATCAGCAGGCAACAACATCAAGCATTGATTCTGATCTTCCTCCTACTTATGATTCAGATCCATTCCATGAGGTACCAAATTATGGTAACAATGCTACTCCGTTTGCTCATGAGAAGCCACATTTTGTGCCATCTGAACCTAATTATGATACATATGTGGGGGAAAAAGTTAATAGCAATGTTAACTATGCAACTCCAGATATGAATCCTAATGGAGTTCAAGTTGCACAAAATGGTGCTAATGATGAGGAAACCCGTGCTTTATTTGAATCATTATTAAATAATTGTGGTATTGAAATCGAGAAAGTGAAAAAGGTCAATCGCGATGTTAAAGCTGCGAATGTTAAATTGACCGCTGAGCTTGAGAGCTACAAGCAAAACGTTAAAGCTTTTGAGTTTCATAACGAAAGATTGTCAGAATTAGAAACTGGTTATCAAAATTCCGTTTCAAGGGAAAAACATTTGCAACTCAAGTTTGATACACTTGATGTTAATTCTTTTAAGAAGATACAATCTTTAAACGCGGAAATTTCTGATTTACAAAACCAACTTTCTAAACAAAAAACAGCTTATACCAATCTTGAAAAAGAAAGGGATGAGTTGAAAAAGGACTTTGCAAAGAAAGAAGACAAACTTTTGGAAGAAATCGTAGAGTCAAAACACATGATTGCACATTTAGAAGAATTAGTGGTTAAGTCGGGTCAGTCAAGTCAAACAATGAAAATGATTTCAAATCAAACTAATCCGATTTACCATACGAAAAATAAAGTGGCTCTTGGTAACAAAACTCCTTGTAATCTCAAGAAAGCTCAGGAAGAACAGAATGTTTTCTATAATGGTAATGTGATTTACACCAAACATGATCCTCCCGTCGTTCGAGATTCTGTGGAAACGATGGAACTTGTCGAAGATAGTATTACTAAAATGAAACAAAAGGATTTGAAACCCATTGATTACGACAAATTGAACAAACTTTCGGGAATTACTTTTGTTCCATAAACAGAACCATCTGTGTTTTCCATAAAACGACCATTCGCGAAATTCTTTTCTAAAAAGACAGTTGTTTCCAAATCTCTTTCAAAAATAGAACAAATGTCTTCTAACAACACTTTTAATACAAGTGAGGCTAGAGACACTCTCGATGACGTTAAAAAGAGAATTCAAGAACTTCAAAATATTGTTGAATCTAAAACTACCATCAATATTAACAACTGGCATTCTAGTTTTCATATCGAACAGAAAAAGGTGTTTCAAAACGAAATTACTATCCCACTGAATAACATCAGTGCGAGGGTAATCCATTTTGAACAAGCTTTCTTAAAAGAAACGGCCGAATTTTTCAAGGACCATAAATCCCTGGTAAACGAAGCTAATGATACTCGTGAAAACATGAATGTTTTGGAAAACCTAAATTATTCTCTCTTTGAAGCTGTTATGACTACTAATATCATGTCCATCATTTTACAAACATATTCTGTTCAAGACGATGAAAGACTGAGAGCTGAGGCCTCTGAAATTGTTTCCAAATATGAAAATGCTCTTGTCAAACTTGAAAAAGAAAACATGTCATTTTTCAAACAACTTGATCAAAAATCAAAGGAATGCAAGTATGACAAATTGTCGTATGAGCATGCCTACAAGGACATGAAAGAGCAAAATGATCTTTTGAGAGCTCAGCTTGTAAGTATTAAAGGGAAGGGTGTGGAAACTAAGTTAGCAAAACCATCGACTTCAGAGAAATCAAATGTTTCTAACACGGTTCAAAAACCAAAAATGTCAATTTCACGGTTTGCTCCAAAAGTCGATGAGAAACAGGATTTGTCAAAACCAGTCACTCCACAACCCTTGCCCAAGAAAAAGGTAATGGATAAGATTGTTGATAAACAAAATTTGTTTGTTGAAAGAAAGAAAAATGTGAGAACACATGGCTCTTCTAGGAATAGTACACCAAACGAGACAACAAAAAATGTTAATGAGTCTGTTGGTTCTAATGGCATGGTCCTCAATCACCATCTAGAAGAAGCTAGAAAAAAGGCACAACATCGAAAAAACGGAATTTTAGGTGCAAAACCTAGTGTGATGAATTCTACAAGATTCCAAAGCACTGCTAGTAGTAAACCATTACCTAGGAACATTCAACAAACTACAAGGGATTGGCTTGCATCTAAGCGTAGTGGCACAATTAAGAATTCTGGGAACGTAGAATGCAACACAAAGAATTCCACATCAAGTGTCAAGACACAATCCACTAAGACACCAAATCGTAACTAACCTCTTGATAAGAAGCAAGAGGTTAAGAAACCTAATAGATGGATACAGAAAGAATGTAGTTTTCCCAAGACTGAGACTTCCGCTGCATCTGATAAGAAAACTACATCTAGATCTTACCATAGGTGGATTCCTACGGGGAATGTTTTTAAAACAGTTGGTCTTAGATGGATTCCCACAGGAAAGATTTTTGATAGTTGCACCAAGACAAATAATAGTGATAATCTTCAGGATAAGGAAGTAGAAACCACAACAACCGTTTATATTCAACACCCGCTGAGTGATGATTCATGTACTTCTAACACTGTTATTTGTGAAACCTCTTCGTCTTTGGTTGCAGGTGCTTCAACTATTTCAGAACCCAGTTCATCAAAGGGTTCAAATTCTGTAAATACTATAAAATCATTCTTTCAATCTTCTATTTTTGATTTTCCATTTCTTTTATAAAAACAAAATACAAAAATATAAATCCAAAAAATCCAAAAATATTCTTCTCACGACATGTCTCTCGTATAAATCAATATTCTGTACGTGTCTAGAAATGTCTTTCAACAAAGATACGGACATGTACAGATGCTTGAACGGGAGTTTATTTATATGTTTTTCTAAAACCTGTCGTTTCTAAAAAGTTTCTTCATTATAGCTTGTAAGTACTTCATCTTACAACCCGTGCTTCAAAGTGAAATCTTTTCAAAACTTATGCCCGGGTATAACAACTCGAAAAGATTTCAAATAAAGTTCTTCAAAATAATGACTTATTAGTATTTAAGCTAAGGACTCGTTCTTCAAAGAAAGGAAAGTGCTTAATCAAAAATGAAGGTGTCAAATATCTTTCGAGCACTTATCCTAAAAACAAAAATTCTCTTACATCATGAGCACCACATTTTCAAGATTTATCAAAAAGATTTTCAAAATCTATCAAAATCATCGGTGCTCATCATCAAAATGACTTGTGTACACCTTACAGTGCACAACTCAAGTTTTCAAAGAAAGGAAAGTGCTACGCAAAAATGATTTTCATCAACAAAGTGCACTTATCCTAAAAATGGACACTGTTGTACGCCTCAGTGGGACATTCCTATTCAAACAAAGAGCAGTCTTTGTTATCCAAAAAAACCTTGATGCGAAATTCAACAAATCTGAAACTTCTTTCTCTTTCAGAATTTTGCTTCAAGAAGACTCCTTCCCTCTAAAATTTAAAAAGTTTACATTTCTCAAAAACATATGCGAGTTTTGTGGGGGAGTATTTCTTAAAAACAAAATTGTTCCGAATTCATGCAAAATGAAATATGTCTTTCTCTCCAAAAAGCTTTTTCTTAATCAGTTGATATCAAAAATATTACGATATGCTATTTTTGAGGGGGAGAAGACATGATTAAAATGTGATCAAAGATGTTTTAAGTTTGTGACTGAATCTGAAAAGAGCTCGACTCAGAAAGTACCAATGAATTGACGAAGCTTAAAATGTCAGTAATCGAAAAGACTTGTCCTGGACGGGTAATAATTTCAAGCTACTCCAACTAGTGATGTAAGCATGTCTCGAATAGGACTTGTCTGAGTAGATGGTACCATATCGAGAGACTCTCTTTGGACTTGACCAGGACGGGTAATAACTTCAAGCTAGTCTAACTAGTGATGTAAGCGTGTCTCGAATCGGTTATGTTCACTGAAAGTGGATCAATTCAAAAGTGCAAACTCCTCCCGCATGTGCAAATTTCTTAAAAATTACATGAGCACATGTGAAGGGGGAGTCCTTCAAAAGAAACCAAAACTCTCATAGTGTCAACAAATATGTTTCATAATCATAAACACTTTGAGAGATTTTCAAATGAACGGTTTTATGGCAACAATAGGAAAGTCATGAAGATATAAGGTGACTAAGGTTAGGAAAAACCGTCCTATGATCCGCCAAAGCCGGAGGGATCTACCCAAGGACAAATACAATATATTAGTATTAGAAGTCCTTAGGTGTGATTGAAAAAAGGAGAAAATTAGAAAGGAGAAAGAAGGGGTTGAAAAATTAAAAAGAAAAGTTATGAAAAAGGGTGAAAAGAAATAGCCCGCCATATGTTCAACCTTAGGGCAGACACCGGGTTCAATTCGTATGCTACTGGTTGTTGCTAAGGTGACACCGGTATTGAAGATTAAGACGTCATGGACCCAGTGACGCACTGCACTAAACCTTCTTAACCACTCAAGTTCTCTTAAAAGAGCTTGTTTCATTCTCACGGGGAACCAGTGTAATCTATCGACTTGTCTCTTAGAGATAGTTGATATTGAAGCAAGAGACCTCTCCCTAATCTCCGCATAGGAAACCTAAGTGTGCACTTATCGAGTCTAGAGCCGTGAGATACATCAAAGATCTCTTAGGAACACTTAGTATTTCTACAACTGGTGTTCTACATCAATGGACACCAGCTGTAAATTATCGAGTCCTTCGCAGATCTTAGCAATCTGCCTAGAACATTTATGAGAGAATTTACAAATGTATTTCTCAATGATTGAACGGAAATTCCTGCCAGGGTCAACATCAAACAGCCCTGACAACAGGTCACTTCGGTAATTCTTTATGGGTTACGCTTAGTGTTCGCGGTGGTTTCAAATGGTATACAGTCGTGGAGTGATCCCCAACGACTCACCCATTCGTTGATCTACTTAGTAGGTCTCGCAAGCTCCCTCGGGAGTATCCGAAATGGGAACGGCCTTGGTAAGGGTTAGAAGGAGTCTTCACACTATGCTGTTGACGATCTCTAATTCCTTATCTGTAAGTACCGGTTGATTTATTGCTAACTGTTTACCTGCAGATATACATCATCTCCATGGCAAAAGATTCCACATGCTCATATATACATCACAAAGTCAAAGGAAAGTTCTCACAAAGATCAAAGGATAGCAACAGTCAAAGAAAGATTCTTCGCCAAAAAGAAGAATCAACAAAGTAAAGTGACAAAGATCAGTGTGAAAGAACGGGAACAACAAATGCACGTATCACAAAGACTTAAGATGTATGAGCATGTTGGAATGACGGACAACCACCACTAACACAGAAGTGACGAAAGGCAGATGACATCATTTGATCATTTCAACAACTATGAACAAAGAACAATGAACTATGTACTATGACTCCTCTAGTGATTCTTAAAGACGTCAAGAGCTATGAATGTTAAAGTTTAAAGACTAAGATGATGACGTCGCGCAACCTTCAATGACCAACACTTAGGGGGAGATTGTTAGGATCTTATTTTATTTATAGAAAGTGTCGGTCATTAGTATTATGTAATAAGTTGCTTTAGAATATCAGTATGATGAAATTTATGCTTAGTTTTCATGGTTTGTAAAAGTATAAGGGCCATTTATGTAATAATGTATAAGATAAGTGATGCCTTAGACTTCTTATATAAATACTCATGTATTTCCTCATTTTGAGGTTGGTTCTCTTAGTAATATCAAGGTTATTAGTTTCACACACTAGGAGATCCCTCCCACTCTCTCTCTACTTACTTTCTCTCTCTAGAATTTGCCAAGATTCATAAGTGATTTAGGTTGTTCTAAGGTCCTACAAATAATGTACACTTAAAACATATGTGCAAGTACCATTTTAAGCAAAAAAATGTACGCTAGAAACAAATAAAGTTTACAATATTTATAAAAAGCACATATGCACTTGATTAAAAAAAATAGCCATGCATACTGAAAAAAAATAAAAAAATATATTTTTATAATTCCGGAAATTAAGGGATAAAAGAAATGTTTTTTAATTAAGATAATTCAAAAAGAAGGGGAAAATGTGTTTTATCATTATGCCCTTTTGTATTATATAAAAAGATTTAGTAATACTAAATTCTTATTGGTCCAAAGTGCCCCTATATATATATACTAGCAGTAGTAACTCTGCTCCAGCAGTACTAACGTGGTACTAGTAGTAACTCTCCTATCATGTTTGTGCAGATAGTTGAACCAGTGGCTCATCTAGTTCTGTTATGTTGTGAGCTTTGACATGTTCTAGTTCTGCTCTCATCCTGATGTGTTGATATGCAGCAACCTACATTTTCAAGGCTTTTATATCTAGATGATGTGATTAGATCAATGGGAGAAAAACTTGTAAGTTTAACTGCAAACTTTATTATTATGTTCATTGTTTTGGATTAAAAGTCTTCATGATGTTGTTTGAATTACTGCTGATCATGTTTGTGTTAATATTGCTTAGATGGATTTAGTGCAGCTCATGAACTTCAAAGAAAATGTGCCAAGTATTTACTACTGCTAGTACAAAAGTTACTACTGCTAGTGAAAGTTGGTACTGCTCAGAGTTTAAGACCGCTCGAAGTTGCTAGTTGCTTATGGAAAAGATTATAGATACTTAGGGGACTATTGTAAGCCGACTAGGACTCCTTGGTGTATAAAAGGATGTCCAATTTTATATACATTCCAATTTTATTGTATTTGAATTTGTTTTGATATATATTTGAATTGTTTTGATATATATTGATTTTTTAAATATGACTAAAAGATGCATATAGTCACACTTATTAACACTTTCGGTCACTGTTTGCTTAATTCGTTATGTGACTAAATATTACAAAAGGCCACACAAACATAAAATTCATGTGGCCATTGGATGATCAATAGTCACACAAAATATACATTTCTTAATTTTAAACAGCATATGGTGACACTTATTAACACTTTTGGCCACTTGAGGCTTAATTGTATGTGACTAAATACCCAAAACAAAGGTGCTTTGTGTGAATAAATATTAAAAAAGGACACACAAACATAAAATTAATGTGGCCATTGGATGATCAATAGTCACAAAAAATATACATTTCTTCATTTTAAACAGCATATAGTCACACTTATTAACACTTTTGGCCACTTGATGCTTATTTGTATGTGACTAAATACCTAAAACAAAGATGCTTTGTGTGACTAAATATTACAAAAGGCCACACAAACATAAAACTCAAGTGGCCATTGGATGAACAATAGTCACACAAAATACACATTTCTTCACTTTAAACAGCATATGGTCACATTTATTCCCACTTTTGGCTACTTTTTTTTTAATTGTATGTGACTAACTCAAAAAAAAACAATACCTGTTGTGTGACAAATTCCTCACAAACGTCACATTTATTATATATTCATGTGGCCACAGGACGGGAAATAGTCACACATAAATCATCTCAAATGTCACATATATTATATATTTATGTGGCCAAAGGACGAACAATAGTTACTCTCAAAAAACATTCGTGTGACTATAAAGTGTTTACGGTCACTCATACTGACTAATCCAACAAAACTTGTGCCTTATTTGTCACACATATTCGGTGTTTTGGTCACTCTTTTTCGATGAAAAAGGCTACGCACTCAACAATGTGACCATATGCTACCTACGGTGGCGGGACCTTTGGTGACACACAACAAAAAAAACGTGTGTGACTATATGCATATCGTCACACATTTCTAGCGTGACCAATACAACTTTTTGTACCAGTGTATGCTCCACCATATTGATAACTGATGGACCAGTAGCATTGCTACTCTTTGGCTTGTCAATATCTTGTGCTTTATGTGATTCCTCAATGCGCAAGTGACTGCCCAACTCAACAAGAGTTAATTCCTCCTTCTTATGTTTTAGCAAACGCTTAAAATCTTTCCAAGAAGGAGGTAATTTATCAATGATACAAGAGACTGAAATAGCCTCATCCATGTTCATCTTGTGTTGTGTGAATCGACCAAGTATACTAAGAAGTTCATTGTATTGTTCCATGACAGGTCTAGAATCAACCATTTTGTAATTGTTAAAATTACTTACAAGGAACTTCTTACTTGATGCATCCTCAGCCATATATTTGGCTTCCAAGGAATCCCATAGTTCTTGAGAAGTGTCAACATTCTGATAAATATCAAATAGAGAATCAGACATACCATTGAGAATTAAACCCCTGCAGACATAATCATCATTATCCCATTTGCTTCTTGCCCTCATCTGTTCCATAGTAGCATCTTCTCCATAATCTTCCAGTATCTCAATTGTCAGAACGTAAACCACATTCATACTTGACAACAAGAAGTGCATCTACTTTTTCCATCTTCTGAAATCAACACCTTCAAACTTTTCCAACTTGGAAAAGTTAGCAGCCATTTGTCTCATAGCAGCAACCATTGATTATCACTAATAGTCTCTATTGATTGTTGGTTATTTATAGTTTGTAAGTGTTCCCAGATTAGGGTTAAGATAATCAATGAGTACCGGATATTCACTTGAAATCGTGTTATCACTTTCCAATAGAAACTATTCGACCCTATGCCTGGGTTATAAGAATATCTCTATTGGATAAGACCAAGTGATGTTCTTGTTTTAGGCACAAATCAAGAACAAAAACGTATTCAAGTGTTTAGGCTTTGTGTTGTATCGTATATGCATGCAGATGTATTATGACCTCTATTTATAATAGAGAATACTCAAACCCTAACCCATGGAATTATGTATAATTAACGGCCCATTAATTATATCATAATACTTTCCATAATCGTAGGAATCAGTGGTTAAAAACGAGCAGCAGAATAAACTGATGCCAGCAGCAGAATCACACTAGCAGCAGAATCCACCAGCAGCAGAATTCCACTAGCAGCAGAATCCACTATCAGCAGAATCAATACTAGCGGTAGAATCAGATTAGCAGAAACGGATTCACACTAGCATAACCACTATTGAGTCAGAGGATTCAATGACCAAATGGGTGTACACTCCATACCTCCAAACCCATTACCATGTGTGAATTAATCCCTCAAGTACACTAAATTTTCCAACATTGTGATGGCCTGAGTGTGACCTCTCTCATGCTGAAGAAACTACCGAATGCTTGGTTGTGATGGCCTGAGTGTGACCTTTTAGTTTATGTTTTAATGTGCTTTAGGAAATGATGATTCTATATTCAGTTGGAATTAAAAAACAAAAAGAAAGTAAAAAAAGAAGAAGAAATAGTCAAGGTTTTATAAGGATGAGAGTCAAATATTCATGGGTGCACTTATAGCAATTTAAACGAAATGTCATTACTTGTATATAATGGAGGAAGCCCTATTTAAGGCATTAATTCCATGACACTAAAAACTTAAAATTAAGCATCACAAGTAATAAAGCTAAATCTTAAACCAATTTAAACACAATCTCTTTAATAAATGTCATTATAAATATTTTTAAACAAAGAACCAAACGATGGCGTATTGGTGACATCAAATAAGTACATATTATTGGCATCATTTATCCTATGTTATTGACTTGTTTTATATTATTTATATGAGAATTCATACTCAATCATTTATTTTTGCAATTCTCAGTTATAAATAAGTGTTTGGTGGAAGTTAGCTATTTTGGACATAAAATAGTGCAAAATGGATCAAGTTGTATAAGTCTACTGAACTGAAGGAAGATACGCCGTATCATTCTAGACAGATATGTCGTACAATGTTACTTAGCCGAATTTGAAGACCATTGCCTGACTTTGAAGAATGCA
Source organism: Artemisia argyi (assembly GCA_030686995.1). Classification (NCBI taxonomy): domain Eukaryota; kingdom Viridiplantae; phylum Streptophyta; class Magnoliopsida; order Asterales; family Asteraceae; genus Artemisia; species Artemisia argyi. The sequence goes on along the minus strand of JARVZY010011593.1, from coordinate 8,722 downwards.
CCGCATGAATTAATCCCATGCGCCGTATATGAAACCTTAGTCAACGAAGAAGATCTGACTTGGTTACTCCAGATACGCCGTATTGCATTCCAGACATACGGCGTATCAATCTCAAGATTTCACCAGCCAAATTTCGGGTGCACAACAAAAACCTAAGGAGACGAATACATATGATTTGGCAACACAAGACACCACCCAAATGATGGATTTAGAGCAGTAAGAAGGTCATGCTAGTGTTTAATTCAATAAATAGATTTATTTTTTATGCGAAGATTGCAACCTCGCAAAATGTTTTACCTCTCAAGGGATCTTGAGAGATTTTGCAATCCTCCAGGCAGTGTACCTGATCGTTGTAGTGTAGTATATGGTATGTCTGGGGGATTGATCGTTCTCTAGGGGAATAGTGTCGTTAGGATTGAAGTGTAGGTCAACTAGGTCTAAAGGTGAGGGATGATTCTTTTTGGAATTTTATATTTTATGAAAGCGGTTAAAATCTCAGGTTTTGGAAGAGAGGGCGGAATTAGTTGCTAGTTGTTAGCCTCACTCTTTTATAAAGATAACGTCACACGAGTGAATTGGATTAGATTAGATACTACAGGGACTACTTATGTAGTATAGGCAAACATGTAAGGTAATGAGCCTATAAATACCCCTCATGACTCTCCATGAGGGGTGTTGGAAAGTGTGTGTAAACTTCACCTTATCTCTTATTTATAAAACACATAGTTTCTCAACCTTTCTCTCTCTACTTTCTCTCTCTAGAAACAAACATGGTTTTCATATATTTCGATCAACCTCGACCTCCGGAAGGTGTTTTTTGTTCTTTACAATTGGCATCAGAGCTAACCGGGGGCGAATCGTGGTGTTTTTGGGTGAAAAATCGTGTTTTTGGGTGAATAAAATCGGATTTGGTACTGTTCATCGGAAACTTGCCAAGTTAGGTTTTTCTCAAAACTTGCCGAGTTAGAAAAAAAACTTGCCGAGTTAGAAAAAAACTTGCCGAGTTAGGTTTTTTTTTTCAAAACTTGCCGAGTTAGAAAAAAAACTTGCCGAGTTAGGTTTTTTTTCTTTTTCAAAACTTGCCGAGTTAGAAAACTTGCCGAGTTAGAAAACTTGCCAAGTTAGAAAACTTGCCGAGTTAGGTATTGATTTTTGCCGAGTTAGGCTGTTCCAACCTTATCGTTTATCGAGTAAGGATTTCTTTTGGACTAATCTAAACGAAACTCTGCCAAAATTGACTTAGGATATCGAGTATCGAGATGGGATTTTGAGCAAGGACACATCAAAGGATTATTATATAAACAAAACCCTTACCTCATCGAATAACCTAATGTCTATATACCCTAAAACCTAACTTTCATCTTCACCTAAAACACATGATATTATTGGTAAACATCTTATAAAACATGATTCATTTTAATGTCTCATTATCTTAATACCAATATATCACACTCCAAAAACACACCACGTTTTGCTTAAACGATCCTGATCAAGAATCACAATCAAATGACAACGGCTAGTATCGGATTTTGTGATTATGGGAATAATTCTTTGTCACTTTTCTGGGTTTAAAGTTCATTTCAAGGAAATGTGTACTTATTTATCTCAAAGTCTAGGGGTGGATGGATGCATGACTTTCGAAGATACTTGTTTGTGCATTCACTAATATTGATAGTGACGAAGACTTGGATTATCTAGTTTTCATAGGTCAAGGGGTGGATGGACGAAGACCTAGATAACTATCACTTAAAGGAGTTACGTTGTAGTGCTCAGTGTCACACGAAGTTGTGGATAATCAAGAGGTGATGTACGTCTTATACTTGATGGTTGGTTGGTTGAAGAGTATAGAGTACTCAGAGATTCGATGGTGTACGAACTCTCTACACCATTCTTTGTCACACCATAGTACAAGATTAAGTCGCATATCTACGGGATGTTTACTTTATTGTCAGATTGGTTATATTGGGTTGTTTCTCTAGTCAACGGTCATTTACTAGCTGGTTGGATTTTGAAGAGGTCGATTATAGGTTGAAGAGAAGAGATGAGATTGTAGCAAAAGAGAGTCATATTTTTGCGACATATACTCACAAATTATACTTACACGGTCTATCTATATTGCATCAGAAGTGTAAAGTACGGGTAATTTTGGCATGTACACACAATAGTATGATGATTTCGACAAATCGCAACCATCAGGAGGGAGAAGAACATGCCAAAAGAAGTTGTGTTTCATCTCTAGTACGTCGATTGTTCGAGGGAATTGTGCTTACACTAGAACCGAAGAAGTACTAATGATGTGTACATCGGAGCGTATTACCAACCTTTTTGTGCAATGTTATGTGAGTTATGTTGTTATGCTGCTACCCGAACAACAACCATGGTACAAACACTTTACAATCTACTTTATCCGCTGCAAGATGAAAAGAGAGTTGTCTGTTCAGGAGGGAGCAGGAAAAAGAATAAAGGCTCACTAGTTAGGAGGGAGTAATAACCTAACTAGACCATTACGGTTGAAGTTCAGAGCTACAAAGACCTTTGCCGTTAGTGTCAAAGATCATACGCCGAGCTCGTCAGAAGAGAGAACTTCAAGTCTGCCTCAGTATCTAGACTACAGAGACTCTGCGCTTCAACAACGTCAACATAGTTTACTATTGTTGTAATTTTACATTTTTATGTATTTATAGGTCTCATTGTAACCATTCACGTGTGACGATATCTTGGAGGGAGATTGTTAGCCTCACTCTTTTATAAAGATAACGTCACACGAGTGAATTGGATTAGATTAGATACTACAGGGACTACTTATGTAGTATAGGCAAACATGTAAGGTAATGAGCCTATAAATACCCCTCATGACTCTCCATGAGGGGTGTTGGAAAGTGTGTGTAAACTTCACCTTATCTCTTATTTATAAAACACATAGTTTCTCAACCTTTCTCTCTCTACTTTCTCTCTCTAGAAACAAGCATGGTTTTCATATATTTCGATCAACCTCGACCTCCGGAAGGTGTTTTTTGTTCTTTACACTAGTCAATTACCCCAAAAACTACAAATTAAACTAAAAACAATAAAAATAAAAATAACAAGAAAAGTATAGTGGTGGACTTCGTATAATGAGACAAAAGTGTTTACTTAGATTTCACTACTCCCTAGTTATGTCTTGTTGGTTTGTTGAATGTCACAATTGTTTAGTTGAAGGGTTGTATTCCATAATACCAGTGGGGGCGTGCACGTCCTTCCCCAAATCTATTTATATCTATCTCCTCTTATGACGACACGTTTAGTACCCTATCATAGAATCATCAACATCTACTCATGCATTAAATATAACCAATAAAACCGTAGTGCACATCCGATTATGTTACACAAAGGAGGTTAGCCAATTTTCTTAAGCCTAATGCGAATCAATCAACCTAAGAATAAACAACTCACCAACAATAAATAACTAGGTTTCATTAGATCTAAGCAAACACTAAATCACTTAAGCTAGCTTGTTAAAAGGAAGAAAAACATATAAGATAATCAAATAATGCATAGACTTATTGAATGATTAAAAGATTACTTATCTTCAATTAAACATGAGAGAAAAGAGGGTTTGGAAACCCTTGAAATCTCTGAAAATTCATCCCTAGGGTTTGCCTCCAAGGTTGCACAAAGTTACACACTAATGAATGAAAATTCTAAAACTATATATAGATTTTACAAGCTGACGACATCAGGTTATAGGTCCTGACGCCGTCAGAATGCCACTTTTTAGGGTTTCGTATCGCCGAAACAAAGTCCTGACGTCATCATTTAGTAAGTCTTCTGGGCCGTCTCGTGTAATCTCAAAGCCTGACGGTCTCCCTCCAATTGCACCTGACGCCGTCAGGTGCAAATCTTCAAATTCTTTCTAGGGCGTCACGTGTTAAATTACATCAGCTTCATTCTTCAAGTGACGGCATCAGCATCAAAGCCAGACGCCATCAGGTGAATGATGAAGCGAAAAGTGTACCGCTTTTGGGGGGTCATTTAAGGCCAAAGTCGAGATTATTTGATCAAATATTGCCCTAAATCGTTCCTTTTGTTATTTTAGGTACTTTTGGGAGGAATTTTACAAAAGGAAGCATTTTGGACGTTTTTGGAGCGAAAAAGTGAAGAAAATGACAAAATCTCAAAAGCATGCTGGAAATTGCACTTGACGGCGTCACAAGGTGCTAGTGATGGCGTCATGAGTTGACAAAAGGGTGGATAAATCAAATACGCGTGATGGGCCAGAATGTTTTGTGAAGGGGTCGTGACGGCGTCACGTACAAAATTGTCAAGGCCATCAAGAGTAACTGCAAAGACTGACGACCCAGAACCCATAAAGAGTGATGGCGTCAGAAGTAGATCTAGGCAATACGAGTTTGTTTTGGCGGCGAGTTAACGGCGTCACACATTACTCTTGACGCCGTCAGAAGACAAAATCTATATATAGTTTTCTAGTTTTCAGTCATTGTATGCAACTTTGAGGGAATAAACCCTAGACGAATTTTACAGCTTTTTCAAGGGTTTCAACCCTTTGTTTCTTCCATGCTTAATTGAAGATAAGTACTTTACCAAATCATTCAATATGTCTATGTGTTGTTTGATTATATCTTACTCTTGTCTTCTCTTTAACATGCTAGACTAGGTTTTCTTCGTGTTTGCTTAGATTTAATGAAACTTAGATATTGATTATGAGTTGGCTGTTTGTTTATAATTGTTGTGGATGAATGAATTCGATTTTAGGCTTAAGAAAACTGGCAGACTTCCAATTGGTAACTTGCTTGAACGTCTAAAGAAACATGATCGGAGGTGTACTACGATATATTGGTTGTATTTAATGTGTAGGTAACTACTAATGAGGCCATGTTAGGAGCTAGTAGTCGGCTCGACATAGGAAGAGGTAGAAGCGTATAGAGTTAGGGAAGATCGTACACGGCCTTACGAATGGTATTAAGGAATATAACCCATCATCCATGCAATTGTAACAAGCTAATCAACCTGTAAAAGATAGCTAAGGATTAGTGAAATCTAAGTAAACAGAATTTTCTCTCATTATAGTTTACACCACAAATTAGTTTAAGTTTATTTTATTTTATTTTGATTGCATCTTTAGTTAATTGGGTTAGTTGACAAGCAACTAATTCCGCCCACTCTTTCCAAAACCGAGATTTTACTTGGTTATTCCAGATACGCCGTATTGCATTCCAGACATACGGCGTATCAATCTCAAGACTTTACCAAAGATATCAAAGACACCAAAGAACATGCGCCTCATAAGAGATTAAAGATACACCGCATCTGAAGGCGGTGTACAAATATTCGCGAATATTATATTCTTGTACCTCAAGCGAAGTTACCAAGCTACGCCGCATCTACTTAGTTGATGCGCCTTATCGATCCCTTAGACAGAAACTATAAATACCCCATTCAACAGCCAAATTTTGGGTGCACAACAAAAACCTAAGGAGACGAATACATACGATTTGGCAACACAAGACACCACCGTAATGAAGGATTCAGAGCAGTAAGAAGGTCATGCTAGTGTTTAATATCAATAAATAGATTTGTTTTTTATGCGAAGATTGCAACCTCGCAAAAGGTTTTAGCTCTCAAGGGATCTTGAGAGATTTTGCAATCCTCCAGGCAGTATACCGGATCGTTGTAGTGTAGTATATGGTATGTCCGGGGGGATTGATCGTTCTCTAGGGGAATAGTGTCGTTAGGATTGAAGTGTAGGTCAACTAGGTCTAAAGGTGAGGGATGATTCTTTTTGGTATTATATATTTTATGAAAGCGGTTAAAATCTCAGGTTTTAGAAGAGAGGGCGGAATTAGTTGCTAGTCAACTACCCCAAAAACTACAAATTAAACTAAAAACAATAAAAATAAAAATAACAAGAAAAGTAAAGTGGTGGACTTCGTATAATGAGACAAACGTGTTTACTTAGATTTCATTACTCCCTAGTTATCTATTGTTGGTTTGTTGAATGTCACAATTGTTTAGTTGAAGGGTTGTATTCCTTAATACCACTGGGGGCGTGTACGTCCTTCCCCAACTCTATTAATATCTATCTCCTCTTATGATGACACGTTTAGTACCCTATCATAGAATCATCAACATCAACTCATGCATTAAATATAACCAATAAAACCGTAGTGCATATCCGATTATGTTTCTTAAGACGTTCAAGCTTGTTACACAAAGGATGTTAGCCAATTTTGTTAATCCTAACGCGACTCAATCAACTAAACAATAAACAACTCACCAACAATAAATAACTAGATTTCATTAGATCTAAGCAAACACTAAATCACTTAAGCTAGCATGTTAAAAGGAAGAAAAACATATAAGATAATCAAACAATACATAGACATATTGAATGATTAAAAGATTACTTATCTTCAATTAAACATGAGAGAAAAGAGGGTTTGGAAACCCTTGAAATCTCTGAAAATTCGTCCCTTGGGTTTGCCTCCAAGGTTGCACAAAGTTACACACTAATGAATGAAAATTCTAAAACTATATATAGATTTTAGAAGCTGACGGCATCAGGTTATAGATCCTGACGCCGTTATAATGCCACTTTTTAGGGTTTCGTATCGCCGAAACAAAGTCTTGACGTCATCATTTAGTAAGTCTTCTGGGCCGTCTCGTGTAATCTCAAAGCCTGACGGTCTCCCACCAATTGCACCTGACGCCGTCAGGTGCAAATCTTCAAAATCTGTCTAGGGCGTCACGTGTTAAATTCCATCAGCTTCATTCTTCAAGTGACGGCGTCAGCATCAAAGCCAGACGCCGTCAGGTGAATGATGAAGCGATAAGTGTACCGCTTTTGGGGGGTCATTTAAGGCCAAAGTCGAGATTATTTGATCAAATATTGCCCTAAATCGTTCCTTTTGTCATTTTAGGTACTTTTGAGAGGAATTTTACAAAAGGAAGCATTTTGGACATTTTTGGAGTGAAAAAGTGAAGAAAACAACAAAATCTCAAAAGCATGCTGGGAATTGCACTTGACGGCGTCACAAGGTGCTAGTGATGGCGTCATGAGTTGACAAAAGGGTGGATAAATCAAATACACGTGACGTACCAGAATGTATTGTGAAGGGGTCGTGACGCACCAGAATGTTTTGTCAAGGCCATCAAGAGTAACTGCAAAGAGTGATGACCCAGAACCCATAAAGATTGACGGCGTCAGAAGTGGATCTAGGCAATACGAGTTTGTTTTTGCGGTGAGTTGACGGCGTTACACATTACTCTTGACGGCGTCAGAAGACAAAATATATATATAGTTTTCTAGTTTTCATTCATTGTGTGCAACTTTGAGGGAATAAACACTATATGAATTTTACAGCTTTTTCAAGGGTTTCAACCATTTGTTTCTTCCATGCTTAATTGAAGATAAGTACTTTACCAAATCATTCAATATGTCTATGTGTTGTTTGATTATATCTTACGCTTGTCTTCTCTTTAACATGCTAGGCTAGGTTTTCTTCGTGACTGCTTAGATGTAATGAAACTTAGATATTGATTATGGGCTGGCTGGTTGTTTATAATTTTTGTAGATGAATGAATTCGATGTTAGGCTTAAGAAAACTGGCAGACTTCCAATTGGTAACTTGATTGAACGTCTTAAGAAACATGATCGGAGGTGTACTACGATATATTGGTTGTATTTAATGTGTAGGTAACTACTAATGAGGCAATGTTAGGAGCTAGTAGTCGGCTCGATATAGGAAGAGGTAGAAGCTTATAGAGTTAGGGAAGATCGTACATGGCCCTATGAATGGTATTAAGGAATATAACCCGTCATCCATGCAATTGTAACAAGCTAATCAACCTGTAAAACATAGCTAAGGAGTAGTGAAATCTAAGTAAACACAATTTTCTCTCATTATTGTTTACACCACAAATTAGTTTAAGTTTATTTTATTTTATTTTGATTGCATCTTTAGTTAATTGGGTTAGTTGACGAGAAACTAATTCCGCCATCTCTTTCCAAAACCGAGATTTTACTTGCTTTCCTTAAAATATAAAAATACAAAAAGAATCATCCCTTACCTCTAGACCTAGTTTTAGTGAGTTTTAACCCTAGCGAACACTATTCTTTGAGTTGAACGATCAATCCCCCGGTACTTGTCACTATACTATACTACAACGAATAGGTACACTGCCTGGTGGGGATTGCATGTTTCTCAAGATCCCTTGAGAGCTAAAAACTTTTTGCGAGAGCGCAATTCAACGCATCAAGTTTTTGGCGCCGCAACCCGGGGAATAGTTATTGTCTAGGTTGAAATTTCTTTTTATTAGGTCTACTTGCTAGATTCCTTTCTAGTAAGTTTTTTATTTTTATTTTTATAGGTTTCTTTAGTCTATCTTTTTTCTTCGTTCCTTTGTTCGTAACCTTTGCCATCCGCCATCATGGAAGGTGATAATCTTTTTGATCCCATCAACCCACCACAACAAAACCACCCATAAAACCCACCACAACCAAACCAACCTCCTAGACCCCGAACCTTAGGAGAGTATTCCCGTCCTAGCCATCAAGGCTATCGAAACACCATTGAGCTCACTCAAGGAGCCAATGTGTCTCCCTTGCGATCCGACCTCGTCCGGTTGGTGCAAAACGGATGTGCATTCCATGGACTTCGTTCTGAAGATCCTAATCAACATCTCAAGGATTTCCTCAAAATAGTAGATTCCATAGACCTTGATG